>VMKM01001160.1:0-174036 GCA_008360985.2 Macquaria ambigua | reverse complement strand
CAATTCATTAATATAGAAATAAATAATTAATGGGAATCTTTGGGGATTACATTAAAAAGTTAAAGGTTATTCGAAACATTTGATTGGCATAAAAAGGGTTAAAAAGGTAGGGTAAAGTGATTAAAAACTCATTTCGAAGGTTTGATTTTTAAAATAGTTCATTTTACGAATTGGAAGTTTTGGTTAAAAACAGTTCATTTTACGAATTTCGAAGTTTTTCTTATAATCAGTTCATTTTACGAAACCCTATTCGCCAGAGGGTATAAATAGGACTCACAGCCAGGTTCAGTTTCATTCTTGCTCTGGCTCTCGAAGGCACAGGCTGTCACTTTTGAGCTCCTGCAAATTTTGATATTTGGTGCCCTACTACCTGAAGAAGACCTCTTTTGGTCGAAACGTTGTTTTGGGCACATTTTGCATTTTGTTTTGGATATATTTGAACAATTCTTTTGGTATATTTTTTTGGGAAAATAATTTGATTTCCGATTTGAGACTCAGTTGTTTCTTTCCTGTTTTCTTGGGAAGGCATTTTTGGTTTTTTCTTTTGTTTTTATTGTTGATAACAAACGAGCAATTACTTCCTACATTAGGGGAAGCCTCCCTTTGTTGTTTTAGTTTTTGACTTTTTTGGAAAATAAAATACACTTCCTTTTTTAGTGGAAGCCTCCTTTCGTTGTTTGTTTAAATTTTTGGAAACCAATTTCTTTTCATTACAATACAAATACAGAGACAATACAAGGACATGGATCACGGGTGGCAGGTGGTCCAGTATGGCCGGAGAGGTCGCCGTACTCACCAGCGCCAACCCCAGCCTCGTTGGGACCGTGGTCCGAGGGGATTCCAGGGAGGGATGGACCGTGCACCAGCCTCCTCCTTCTTCGTTGGGAGGGGGAATCAGTTCCCCAAACCTAACCCTACCCTAACCCTAACCCTAACCCTAACCCTTGCCTAATCCTAACCCCAACCCAGTAATCTATTCCTAACCCTAACCTCTACCCAGTGATTAATTCCTAACCCTAACCTCTACCCAGTGATTTATTCCTAACCCTAACCTCTACCCTGGTAATTAACCCCTAATCTTAACCTTTCCACCCTCCTTTTACTCCCAACCCAAATATTTTAGTACCCCTATTTGGGCCATATAAGTTAAATAAATAACTAATCGGACACGTAAAAAGGGTAAAATTGTTTAATAATTAATGTATTCAGGGTTAAAAACATTTGATATACAAAGGGTTAAAAAACAATTGATACATATAGGGTTGACAACATTGGGCAGATGGAGAATTAAAACAATTTCATATATAAAAAAGTTAAAAACAATTGGATGATAAGGGGTTAAAAACATTTAAAAACATTTGATATAACATGGGTTCAAAGAATATACTTATTGGAGGTTAAATATAAAGTAAAATTCATTTAGGGATTAAAAACATGGTATATTTAAAAAGATTTGGCATAAAAAGGGTTAAGTTTCAGTTTCGAAGGTTCGAAGGGACTGCAGCCTATAAATAGGAGCATACACACTCTCTCTCTCATTCTTGCTCTGACCAGGAAAGGAGTAACATCTTGTTGACAGCAGCAGCCGCTCATTGTTTTACTGTGCCTTGGCCTGAAGAAGACCCATACAGGGTCGAAACGTCGCCACCCGGGCACACATTCATTTCATAGTTTCATATTTTGTTTCATTTTGATTTTTGAAGAGAATTTTTTTTGCGTTTATTTAAAAACAAATTTTGGTTTCATTGAAAACAAATTCATTTTTTTTGAAGGACAAGTTTAGTTTGCATTTAAAAACATTTTCATTTCTTTTTAGTTTATTTTGTATATACATAAAAACACACACACAATTCATACACACCCACGCTTCTAGCATGAGTGGGTGGAATAATGACTGGACCGTGGTGCGTTACGGCAGACGCCGTGATCGCACTACTGGTCCAGTCCACATGAGAGCCGACTGGGGGAGGGCCCGAGCACCACCTGCCTCCTATGGGAGGTGGGGCCATAACCCTCGCCCTAACCCTAACCCTAACCCTAACCCTAACCCTAACCCTAACCCCTAACCCTAACCCCTAACCCTAACCCCTAACCCTAACCCTAACCCTAACCCTAACCCTAACCCTAACCCTAACCCTCCCTATGCCTAAACCTAAACTTCTTAGCCCTTATACTTTTAACCCCATTCCATGTGTTTTTCCCTAACCTTAACCCTAGGACCCTATGCCTAAACCTAACCCTAACATCTAGCTCCTATACTTTTAACATTAGTCCATATAACCCCTCCCCTTCCTTAATTTTAAAATTTAAAAGTTTTTTCTTGTAGTTATTGATTGATTAAATACTAAATAATTAAAACCACTTTGGGAATATTACTCATACACAATTCATTAATATAGAAATAAATAATTAATGGGAATCTTTGGGGATTACATTAATAAGTTAAAGGTTATTCGAAACATTTGATTGGCATAAAAAGGGTTAAAAAGGTAGGGTAAAGTGATTAAAAACTCATTTCGAAGGTTTGGTTTTTAAAATAGTTCATTTTACGAATTGGAAGTTTTGGTTAAAAACAGTTCATTTTACGAATTTCGAAGTTTTTCTTATAATCAGTTCATTTTACGAAACCCTATTCGCCAGAGGGTATAAATAGGACTCACAGCCAGGTTCAGTTTCATTCTTGCTCTGGCTCTCGAAGGCACAGGCTGTCACTTTTGAGCTCCTGCAAATTTTGATATTTGGTGCCCTACTACCTGAGGAAGACCTTTTTTGGTCGAAACGTTGTTTTGGGCACATTTTGCATTTTGTTTTGGATATATTTGAACAATTCTTTTGGTATATTTTTTTTGGGAAAATAATTTGATTTCCGATTTGAGACTCAGTTGTTTCTTTCCTGTTTTCTTGGGAAGGCATTTTTGGTTTTTTCTTTTGTTTTTATTGTTGATAACAAACGAGCAATTACTTCCTACATTAGGGGAAGCCTCCCTTTGTTGTTTTAGTTTTTGACTTTTTTGGAAAATAAAATACACTTCCTTTTTTAGTGGAAGCCTCCTTTCGTTGTTTGTTTACATTTTTGAACCAAAATTTTTTTTACCATACAAACAATAGACAATACACAGCCATGGATCAAGGGTGGCAGGTGGTCCAGTATGGCCGGAGAGGTCGCCGTACTCACCAGCGCCAACCCCAGCCTCGTTGGGACCGTGGTCCGAGGGGATTCCAGGGAGGGATGGACCGTGCACCAGCCTCCTCCTTCTTCATTGGGAGGGGGAATCAGTTCCCCAAACCTAGCCAGCCAGCGCCTCCCCCTGGGTTTTCTCGTTACACGGGTCCTCAATCTCGTTCTTATGCGGCAGTTTTGCAGCAGGCCTACCCACGACCAGCCCGTAGATGGGGTTCTGCAAGGGCGGCAGAATCTGAAGTGAGGCAGCAGCCAGCAGATCCACAGTTTGGACGACTGGTCCGCAAACTGCATGGTGTTTTGAAAATGGTACACCACTTACAAAATGTGGCTCCGAAACCAGGCAAGCCGGAGCCAAGGATGATATCCAGGATGGTGGAGCTTCTTTCTGGGATGATCAAGCCTGCGGCTCCAACGCAGCACACGCTGGATATGATCGCAGGCAATGCAAAGAATTGGGGTTATAATACTTACCTGATTCTGATGGAACACTACGAAAAGGGGCTTGAAGAACTGTTGGGTGAGCTTTCCACTGTTCTCACCCCGGATTGGAAGGCTGCCTTTGAGGTGGCGACTCGTTGGGCCAAGCGGAATTTGGCTCGGATCACTCAGGATGTGATCGACCAGGCTGAGGCCCTGATTGTTGCCAGACTTGATGTTGAGGATCTGCCTGGGGCACCAGAACAGGAACCGGCTGCACGACAAGTCGGGGTCACTACGCAGACAAGTCATCCTCGACGGCCCGTGGTTGGGACCTCGGTGGCTACTATGACCGAGCAATTGGATCAGGGACCACAGGCACAGCAGGCGTCCGCATGGGCAGATCCTCCCCGAGAACAGAGGTCGGTGAGGAGACTCAGAGCTCGTTCCGTACCGGAGGACAACTTTCTTCAGGTTCAGGGAACTCAGAGTGACGACGAGTCGAGTGTAATGGAATCACCTGTCCATCACTCTACACAGGCGGATCTGGAAGCTCTTTTTGATGAGCTGGCGGCTGAGGAGAAGAGAGTGGAAGAGAGAGGGACCTCTCTGCAAGTCATTGCTCAAGTCCATCGGGAACAGTCCCTAGAGGATGAGGAGGAGCTGTTTGAGGAATCTTTCGATCATTTTGCGGGCCCAGAACCACAAAGGTTTGAGGTGCACAGGCACCCAAATACCCAGAGGAAACTGACGGATTGGAACTTGGTGGTCAAGAAGAAACTGCTTATTCTGGGAGACTCCAATCTTTCGAAGATTCCGGATTTTTTTAGGGCCGACTTACAGGTGGAGAGTTTTCCAGGGGGCCATTTCCGCCATGCGCAGGCTCTAATGGAGAAGACTGTGCCACCGCGGGATTTGGTGGTTGAGAAGGTCATCCTATCATTTGGGATAAACAGTAGGGGAAACAAGTCAAAGGAGACGACTGTCAAGAATCTACAAGGGGCAATCCGTTCCACAAAACGGAAGTTCCCTTATGCAGAGATCTGGATTCCTCTGGTGAATTTCTCTGCTGACCTTCCACAGGAAGAAAGGGAGAACTTGCAGGTTCTGAATGAGCATATTGAGAGAAACATGCCATTCATTCCTCTCTTACCTGAAGACAAGTTTCAGACAGAAGCGGATGATGTGCATTGGACTGCAGAGACAGCTAAGGCCATCTTTGACCACTGGATGGCGGCGTTAAAAAACTCCACCGCCCCCTGAACCTTGAACAAGAGGGGGTGGAGGGATTACAGTCTTTCCATGCTCAGGATGTTGTGGTTTTAGCAAAAAACTTTCATCTTTCAAAATCACAACATACCCTATTGAGCAGAGGACTATCTTTTATTCCAACTGTGGACATAGGCAGGTGTCAAAGAGGACAGTTTCAATTGGACATGCAAAATTATCACAGAAAAATTAAATTAGCTACATTTTTTAGGAATTCAATTAGAAAAGAGAAACTACCTTTTGTTGGGCCTTCTGTTTGGACACCACCGCTGTGTTTGTTGCCTCCGGAGGTAGGTTCTCTCATTCATGAGGATGGCGAGACCTACAAAAAACATTTTAGATCAGTTCAGGAGAGGTTCAATATTTCATTAGATGAGGTTAAGGCCTTACGGGAATTACAAAATAGTAAACATATGGTAATTAAGCCTGCTGACAAAGGGTCAGCAGTAGTCATTATGAGCAGAGAACAATATGTCATGGAAGTGGAGAGGCAACTTAATGATCCGATTTATTATAAGAAATTGGAAAAACCTATGTACATGGACACCATTCCTTTGGTAACTACAATAGTAAATACATTAAAAAAGGGAAAATTCATTAATGCAAAACAGAGGCAATATTTAATTGGGAATTCACAACCAAGAGAAAGACGATTTTACATCTTGCCAAAAATTCATAAGGATCCAAAGAAATGGACAATTCCATTTGAAGTCCCCCCAGGTAGGCCGATAGTTTCGGACTGTGGGAGTGAGACTTATTTCACAGCGGAATATTTGGATTTTTACTTAAATCCGTTGTCCACTAAGCATCCTGCCTATGTACGAGACACTTATCATTTTATAGAGATTGTGCAAGGTTTAAAGATCCCATCTGAGTTTTATTTTTTCTCTATGGATGTTGACAGTCTCTATACGAATATTCCTATTCAAGCGGGAATTAATTGTGTTAAAAAGATCTTTGAAAAATACCCTGACCCCAAACGTCCAGATGTTGAACTTTTGAAGTTATTAGACATCAATTTGTCCCGGAATGATTTTATGTTTGATGACAAATTTTATTTACAGATTAAGGGAACGGCCATGGGTAAAAAGTTTGCCCCGGCCTATGCCAATATTTTTATGGCCAACTGGGAACAAGAAGTTTTTTTGAAGTGCAAGAAAAAGCCTGAGTATTATTTACGTTATTTAGATGACATCTGGGGTATTTGGATTGGATCTGAACAAGAATTTTCTGATTTTGTTGATACCTTAAATTCCCATGATCCTTCAATTAAATTAAAGGTTGAAATTAATAAACAATCCATAGACTTTTTGGATACTACTGTCTTTAAAGGACCAGATTTTTTGACAAATTTCAAACTGGACATTAAAGTGTACTTTAAAAGTACAGATACGCATGCGTTGTTGCATAAACTAAGTTTTCATCCTAAACATACGTTTAGGGGTATTGTTAAATCTCAGTTACTAAGATTTAAACGTATTTGTACGAGAGTTGAGGATTTTAGAGAGGCAGTGGATATTTTGTTCAAGGTCCTAAGACAAAGAGGATATTCAAGAACCTTTTTACGGCATTGTCTCAAAACCTTTCAGGATGAAAAGGAACAGGATCATGGGAGTTCAATTCCTCTTATCACCACATTTTCTTCGGCTGGAAGAATCCTTAATGGTAAATTTAAGACAAATTTTGAGAATTTCATAGGCCACGATGGAATACTCCCAAATTCCAGGGTGGTTTCAGCATATAAACGGAATAAAAATTTGAGTGATATTTTAGTTCAGGCCAAATTGCCATCGTTGATACGTCAAAAACCTCAGATGCTGGAAGCACAATTTTCCAGGCTCCGATTTATTAAAAACAATAGAGAAAAGACTCTGTTTCGAATTGAACAAGGATTCAGTCCAAGGTCGAAGAATTGTGTTTATGTTATACTGTGTGTGAAATGTGGATTAAATTATGTGGGGGAAACTAAAAATACTTTGTCTACCCGAATGGTACAACATAGGTATAATATTAGACATCAAAAGGAAATAGACACACCTTTGGTGAAGCACTTTTTGAAGCATGGTTTAGAGGCTATACGAATGGCAGGGCTACAAAGGAATGTTAATTGGACAGATTGGGAAAGAAAAAAGAGGGAAAGGTATTGGATTTTTGCTTTGGGCACTAGGGAGCCTTTCGGTCTCAATGTTAAGTCAGGAGAATAAGTTTTTTTGTGTATACGGGTGGTCCCCCTATGCCTAAACCTAATTCTTGGCTTTTCTGCCTAAACCTAATTCTTGGCCCCTGTGCCTAAACCTAACCTTAACACTGAGCCCTTTTACTTTAACCCCATTCCATGTGTCTTTCCCTAACCCTAACCTCGTGACCTCTATGCCTAAACCTAACCTTCTTAGCCCTTATACTTTTAACCCCATTCCATGTGTTTTTCCCTAACCTTAACCCCAGGTCCCTATGCCTAAACCTAAACTTCTTAGCCCTTATACTTTTAACCCCATTCCATGTGTTTTTCCCTAACCTTAACCCTAGGACCCTATGCCTAAACCTAACCCTAACATCTAGCTCCTATACTTTTAACCTTAGTCCATATAACCCCTCCCCTTCCTTAATTTTAAAATTTAAAAGTTTTTTCTTGTAGTTATTGATTAATTAAAAACTAAATAATTAAAACCACTTTGGGAATATTACTCATACACAATTCATTAATATAGAAATAAATAATTAATGGGAATCTTTGGGGATTACATTAAAAAGTTAAAGGTTATTCGAAACATTTGATTGGCATAAAAAGGGTTAAAAAGGTAGGGTAAAGTGATTAAAAACTCATTTCGAAGGTTTGGTTTTTAAAATAGTTCATTTTACGAATTGGAAGTTTTGGTTAAAAACAGTTCATTTTACGAATTTCGAAGTTTTTCTTATAATCAGTTCATTTTACGAAACCCTATTCGCCAGAGGGTATAAATAGGACTCACAGCCAGGTTCAGTTTCATTCTTGCTCTGGCTCTCGAAGGCACAGGCTGTCACTTTTGAGCTCCTGCAAATTTTGATATTTGGTGCCCTACTACCTGAAGAAGACCTCTTTTGGTCGAAACGTTGTTTTGGGCACATTTTGCATTTTGTTTTGGATATATTTGAACAATTCTTTTGGTATATTTTTTTTGGGAAAATAATTTGATTTCCGATTTGAGACTCAGTTGTTTCTTTCCTGTTTTCTTGGGAAGGCATTTTTGGTTTTTTCTTTTGTTTTTATTGTTGATAACAAACGAGCAATTACTTCCTACATTAGGGGAAGCCTCCCTTTGTTGTTTTAGTTTTTGACTTTTTTGGAAAATAAAATACACTTCCTTTTTTAGTGGAAGCCTCCTTTCGTTGTTTGTTTAAATTTTTGGAAACCAATTTCTTTTCATTACAATACAAATACAGAGACAATACAAGGACATGGATCACGGGTGGCAGGTGGTCCAGTATGGCCGGAGAGGTCGCCGTACTCACCAGCGCCAACCCCAGCCTCGTTGGGACCGTGGTCCGAGGGGATTCCAGGGAGGGATGGACCGTGCACCAGCCTCCTCCTTCTTCATTGGGAGGGGGAATCAGTTCCCCAAACCTAGCCAGCCAGCGCCTCCCCCTGGGTTTTCTCGTTACACGGGTCCTCAATCTCGTTCTTATGCGGCAGTTTTGCAGCAGGCCTACCCACGACCAGCCCGTAGATGGGGTTCTGCAAGGGCGGCAGAATCTGAAGTGAGGCAGCAGCCAGCAGATCCACAGTTTGGACGACTGGTCCGCAAACTGCATGGTGTTTTGAAAATGGTACACCACTTACAAAATGTGGCTCCGAAACCAGGCAAGCCGGAGCCAAGGATGATATCCAGGATGGTGGAGCTTCTTTCTGGGATGATCAAGCCTGCGGCTCCAACGCAGCATACGCTGGATTTGATCGCAGGCAATGCAAAGAATTGGGGTTATAATACTTACCTGATTCTGATGGAACACTACGAAAAGGGGCTTGAAGAACTGTTGGGTGAGCTTTCCACTATTCTCACCCCGGATTGGAAGGCTGCCTTTGAGGTGGCGACTCGTTGGGCCAAGCGGAATTTGGCTCGGATCACTCAGGATGTGATCGACCAGGCTGAGGCCCTGATTGTTGCCAGACTTGATGTTGAGGATCGGCCTGGGGAACCAGAACAGGAACCGGCTGCACGACAAGTTGGGGTCACTACGCAGACAAGTCATCCTCGACGGCCCGTGGTTGGGACCTCGGTGGCTACTATGACCGAGCAATTGGATCAGGGACCACAGGCACAGCAGGCGTCCGCATGGGCAGATCCTCCCCGAGAACAGAGGTCGGTGAGGAGACTCAGAGCTCGTTCCGTACCGGAGGACAACTTTCTTCAGGTTCAGGGAACTCAGAGTGACGACGAGTCGAGTGTAATGGAATCACCTGTCCATCACTCTACACAGGCGGATCTGGAAGCTCTTTTTGATGAGCTGGCGGCTGAGGAGAAGAGAGTGGAAGAGAGAGGGACCTCTCTGCAAGTCATTGCTCAAGTCCATCGGGAACAGTCCCTAGAGGATGAGGAGGAGCTGTTTGAGGAATCTTTCGATCATTTTGCGGGCCCAGAACCACAAAGGTTTGAGGTGCACAGGCACCCAAATACCCAGAGGAAACTGACGGATTGGAACTTGGTGGTCAAGAAGAAACTGCTTATTCTGGGAGACTCCAATCTTTCGAAGATTCCGGATTTCTTTAAGGCCGACTTACAGGTGGAGAGTTTTCCAGGGGGCCATTTCCGCCATGCGCAGGCTCTAATGGAGAAGACTGTGCCACCGCGGGATTTGGTGGTTGAGAAGGTCATCCTATCATTTGGGATAAACAGTAGGGGAAACAAGTCAAAGGAGACGACTGTCAAGAATCTACAAGGGGCAATCCGTTCCACAAAACGGAAGTTCCCTTATGCAGAGATCTGGATTCCTCTGGTGAATTTCTCTGCTGACCTTCCACAGGAAGAAAGGGAGAACTTGCAGGTTCTGAATGAGCATATTGAGAGAAACATGCCATTCATTCCTCTCTTACCTGAAGACAAGTTTCAGACAGAAGCGGATGATGTGCATTGGACTGCAGAGACAGCTAAGGCCATCTTTGACCACTGGATGGCGGCGTTAAAAAACTCCACCGCCCCCTGAACCTTGAACAAGAGGGGGTGGAGGGATTACAGTCTTTCCATGCTCAGGATGTTGTGGTTTTAGCAAAAAACTTTCATCTTTCAAAATCACAACATACCCTATTGAGCAGAGGACTATCTTTTATTCCAACTGTGGACATAGGCAGGTGTCAAAGAGGACAGTTTCAATTGGACATGCAAAATTATCACAGAAAAATTAAATTAGCTACATTTTTTAGGAATTCAATTAGAAAAGAGAAACTACCTTTTGTTGGGCCTTCTGTTTGGACACCACCGCTGTGTTTGTTGCCTCCGGAGGTAGGTTCTCTCATTCATGAGGATGGCGAGACCTACAAAAAACATTTTAGATCAGTTCAGGAGAGGTTCAATATTTCATTAGATGAGGTTAAGGCCTTACGGGAATTACAAAATAGTAAACATATGGTAATTAAGCCTGCTGACAAAGGGTCAGCAGTAGTCATTATGAGCAGAGAACAATATGTCATGGAAGTGGAGAGGCAACTTAATGATCCGATTTATTATAAGAAATTGGAAAAACCTATGTACATGGACACCATTCCTTTGGTAACTACAATAGTAAATACATTAAAAAAGGGAAAATTCATTAATGCAAAACAGAGGCAATATTTAATTGGGAATTCACAACCAAGAGAAAGACGATTTTACATCTTGCCAAAAATTCATAAGGATCCAAAGAAATGGACAATTCCATTTGAAGTCCCCCCAGGTAGGCCGATAGTTTCGGACTGTGGGAGTGAGACTTATTTCACAGCGGAATATTTGGATTTTTACTTAAATCCGTTGTCCACTAAGCATCCTGCCTATGTACGAGACACTTATCATTTTATAGAGATTGTGCAAGGTTTAAAGATCCCATCTGAGTTTTATTTTTTCTCTATGGATGTTGACAGTCTCTATACGAATATTCCTATTCAAGCGGGAATTAATTGTGTTAAAAAGATCTTTGAAAAATACCCTGACCCCAAACGTCCAGATGTTGAACTTTTGAAGTTATTAGACATCAATTTGTCCCGGAATGATTTTATGTTTGATGACAAATTTTATTTACAGATTAAGGGAACGGCCATGGGTAAAAAGTTTGCCCCGGCCTATGCCAATATTTTTATGGCCAACTGGGAACAAGAAGTTTTTTTGAAGTGCAAGAAAAAGCCTGAGTATTATTTACGTTATTTAGATGACATCTGGGGTATTTGGATTGGATCTGAACAAGAATTTTCTGATTTTGTTGATACCTTAAATTCCCATGATCCTTCAATTAAATTAAAGGTTGAAATTAATAAACAATCCATAGACTTTTTGGATACTACTGTCTTTAAAGGACCAGATTTTTTGACAAATTTCAAACTGGACATTAAAGTGTACTTTAAAAGTACAGATACGCATGCGTTGTTGCATAAACTAAGTTTTCATCCTAAACATACGTTTAGGGGTATTGTTAAATCTCAGTTACTAAGATTTAAACGTATTTGTACGAGAGTTGAGGATTTTAGAGAGGCAGTGGATATTTTGTTCAAGGTCCTAAGACAAAGAGGATATTCAAGAACCTTTTTACGGCATTGTCTCAAAACCTTTCAGGATGAAAAGGAACAGGATCATGGGAGTTCAATTCCTCTTATCACCACATTTTCTTCGGCTGGAAGAATCCTTAATGGTAAATTTAAGACAAATTTTGAGAATTTCATAGGCTACGATGGAATACTCCCAAATTCCAGGGTGGTTTCAGCATATAAACGGAATAAAAATTTGAGTGATATTTTAGTTCAGGCCAAATTGCCATCGTTGATACGTCAAAAACCTCAGATGCTGGAAGCACAATTTTCCAGGCTCCGATTTATTAAAAACAATAGAGAAAAGACTCTGTTTCGAATTGAACAAGGATTCAGTCCAAGGTCGAAGAATTGTGTTTATGTTATACTGTGTGTGAAATGTGGATTAAATTATGTGGGGGAAACTAAAAATACTTTGTCTACCCGAATGGTACAACATAGGTATAATATTAGACATCAAAAGGAAATAGACACACCTTTGGTGAAGCATTTTTTGAAGCATGGTTTAGAGGCTATACGAATGGCAGGGCTACAAAGGAATGTTAATTGGACAGATTGGGAAAGAAAAAAGAGGGAAAGGTATTGGATTTTTGCTTTGGGCACTAGGGAGCCTTTCGGTCTCAATGTTAAGTCAGGAGAATAAGTTTTTTTGTGTATACGGGTGGTCCCCCTATGCCTAAACCTAATTCTTGGCTTTTCTGCCTAAACCTAATTCTTGGCCCCTGTGCCTAAACCTAACCTTAACACTGAGCCCTTTTACTTTAACCCCATTCCATGTGTCTTTCCCTAACCCTAACCTCGTGACCTCTATGCCTAAACCTAACCTTCTTAGCCCTTATACTTTTAACCCCATTCCATGTGTTTTTCCCTAACCTTAACCCCAGGTCCCTATGCCTAAACCTAAACTTCTTAGCCCTTATACTTTTAACCCCATTCCATGTGTTTTTCCCTAACCTTAACCCTAGGACCCTATGCCTAAACCTAACCCTAACATCTAGCTCCTATACTTTTAACCTTAGTCCATATAACCCCTCCCCTTCCTTAATTTTAAAATTTAAAAGTTTTTTCTTGTAGTTATTGATTAATTAAAAACTAAATTATTAAAACCACTTTGGGAATATTACTCATACACAATTCATTAATATAGAAATAAATAATTAATGGGAATCTTTGGGGATTACATTAAAAAGTTAAAGGTTATTCGAAACATTTGATTGGCATAAAAAGGGTTAAAAAGGTAGGGTAAAGTGATTAAAAACTCATTTCGAAGGTTTGATTTTTAAAATAGTTCATTTTACGAATTGGAAGTTTTGGTTAAAAACAGTTCATTTTACGAATTTCGAAGTTTTTCTTATAATCAGTTCATTTTACGAAACCCTATTCGCCAGAGGGTATAAATAGGACTCACAGCCAGGTTCAGTTTCATTCTTGCTCTGGCTCTCGAAGGCACAGGCTGTCACTTTTGAGCTCCTGCAAATTTTGATATTTGGTGCCCTACTACCTGAAGAAGACCTCTTTTGGTCGAAACGTTGTTTTGGGCACATTTTGCATTTTGTTTTGGATATATTTGAACAATTCTTTTGGTATATATATTTTTTTTGGGAAAATAATTTGATTTCCGACTTGAGACTCAGTTGTTTCTTTCCTGTTTTCTTGGGAAGGCATTTTTGGTTTTTTCTTTTGTTTTTATTGTTGATAACAAACGAGCAATTACTTCCTACATTAGGGGAAGCCTCCCTTTGTTGTTTTAGTTTTTGACTTTTTTGGAAAATAAAATACACTTCCTTTTTTAGTGGAAGCCTCCTTTCGTTGTTTGTTTACATTTTTGAACCCAATTTTTTTACCATACAAACAATAGATAATACACAGCCATGGATCAAGGGTGGCAGGTGGTCCAGTATGGCCGGAGAGGTCGCCGTACTCACCAGCGCCAACCCCAGCCTCGTTGGGACCGTGGTCCGAGGGGATTCCAGGGAGGGATGGACCGTGCACCAGCCTCCTCCTTCTTCATTGGGAGGGGGAATCAGTTCCCCAAACCTAACCCTAACCCTAACCCCTAACCCCTAACCCTAACCCTAACCCTAACCCTAACCCCTAACCCTAACCCTAACCCTAACCCTAACCCTAACCCTAACCCTAACCCCTAACCCTAACCCCTAACCCTAACCCTAACCCTAACCCTAACCCTAACCCAATTTGCCTAACCCTAACCATTACCTTCTTTTCCATGCCTAAACCTAACCGCGACCTAATTGCCTAATCCTAACCCCAACCCAGTAATCTATTCCTAACCCTAACCTCTACCCAGTGATTAATTCCTAACCCTAACCTCTACCCAGTGATTTATTCCTAACCCTAACCTCTACCCTGGTAATTAACCCCTAATCTTAACCTTTCCACCCTCCTTTTACTCCCAACCCAAATATTTTAGTACCCCTATTTGGGCCATATAAGTTAAATAAATAACTAATCGGACACGTAAAAAGGGTAAAATTGTTTAATAATTAATGTATTCAGGGTTAAAAACATTTGATATACAAAGGGTTAAAAAACAATTGATACATATAGGGTTGACAACATTGGGCAGATGGAGAATTAAAACAATTTCATATATAAAAAAAAGTTAAAAACAATTGGATGATAAAGGGTTTAAAACATTTAAAAACATTTGATATAACATGGGTTCAAAGAATATACTTATTGGAGGTTAAATATAAAGTAAAATTCATTTAGGGATTAAAAACATGGTATATTTAAAAAGATTTGGCATAAAAAGGGTTAAGTTTCAGTTTCGAAGGTTCGAAGGGACTGCAGCCTATAAATAGGAGCATACACACTCTCTCTCTCATTCTTGCTCTGACCAGGAAAGGAGTAACATCTTGTTGACAGCAGCAGCCGCTCATTGTTTTACTGTGCCTTGGCCTGAAGAAGACCCATACAGGGTCGAAACGTCGCCACCCGGGCACACATTCAATTCATAGTTTCATATTTTTCATTTTGATTTTTGAAAAGAATTTTTTTGCATTTATTTAAAAACAAATTTTGGTTTCATTAAAAACAAATTCATTTTTTTTGAAAGGACAAGTTTAGTTTGCATTTAAAAACATTTTTATTTCTTTTTACTTCATTTTGAATATATAAAAAAAACACACACAATTAATACACACCCACGCTTCTAGCATGAGTGGGTGGAATAATGACTGGACCGTGGTGCGTTACGGCAGACGCCGTGATCGCACTACTGGTCCAGTCCACATGAGAGCCGACTGGGGGAGGGCCCGAGCACCACCTGCCTCCTATGGGAGGTGGGGCCATAACCCTCGTCCTAAGTTCTACCCTTGTATAAACCTAAGTTTTTTTTGTTTACTTAGCCCTATCCCAGCCCCTACCCTTACCCTAACCATCTTAACCCATGCCTAACCCTAAGATTCTATCCCTTGCTTAAACCTAAGTTGGTATCTTTATCCCAGCCCTATTTTACCCTAAACCCCCACACCCCTAATAAACAGTTAAATAAATATATAATTAAAAAAATACATAACGACGGGGAGGGGATATATTTGGGTATTTTTATTGGCAGTACAAAGGGTTAAAAATATTTTTATTAAAAACAATTTGGTACACTAGGGGTTAAAATGTCTAAAAGGGTTAATATGGTTAAAAAGCATAAATAGCTGGTAAAAATCATTAATTAGTGCATAAGGGTTTAAAAAGTTATTTAAAAAGCTTACAGATTTAAAATTTGGTCAATAAAGGGTTAAATTATTTTGGTACATTAAAGGTAAATTAGGGGAAATAAAGTTTATTTCAATTCAGGGGGAGGATAACTGGTTAAACAAAGTTCTTTTGGACACTAAGGAGTTAACAGAAAAGAGGGTGGAGCCAAAACATTTGAGAGAGAGAGTGTGTGTGCTTGGTGCAAACTCAATTAAGCCTTCATTCTGACTCTGGCTCTTCATGGAGACACACTGCTTTGCTGCTCTGCCGTTGTCAAGCCATTTTTCCTTTTTTGGTGTGCTTTTGCCTGAAGAAGATCTTGATTGATCGAAACGTCGTTATTTTGCACACCCTTCCTTAGTTGTTTATTGTGGTTTGTTTTTTCCTTCCCCATTTTTGGGGGGAGCGCTTTTAGTTTTTTGTTTTATTTTTTGACGCTTTCTTAAAAAACAAAAAAGACAAAAAAAACTAAAAAACAAAAAATACAAAAAAAAGTAAAAAATTAAAAAAATCAAAAAAAGAAAAAAATTAAAAAATTAAAAACTAAAAAATAATTACAAATCAAACATGGATGATTGGACTGTTGTGCGTTGGGGACGCCGTCGCCCGCGCACCCGTCCAGATGATTGGGGCCAGGGGTACGGGGGGTACATGGGTCGGAGGGCCCGTGCACCAGTCTTCCCCTCCGGGGGAAGGGCTCAGGCCCTCTTTCCTAACCCCTAACCCTAACCCTAACCCTAACCCTAACCCTAACCTTCCAGGGCCTTAAACGTCAACAACCATGGATGGTTTAATGGCAAATTGGCTATGGGACACACCCCGGGTCCTGATCAGACTCGGGGGGCCTGCCTTGGGCGAGGGTGTCTAGTGATAAGGGCCTAAACGCCCTCTGACCCTAAGGTACACTACTGATGATGTGTCCTAAAATTTAGACAAATATTGAATGGAAAAATAATACTCAACCCTCTTAAAGGGTCTTTTCCCTGGACCGATAACTCTCGATTGTCTCCGGCTGCGTCATCCAAACCCTATTGGGGCGTACCCCAACCATTCGGGGGGCTTGCCTAAGCCTAACCGTCTCCATTCAGGGCACCTCTGGGTCGGGCCCTGGTCCTTCCTTTGGTCGGGGGAGCCGGGATTGCACCCCTCGGTCGGGGCTGGTACTGGTCTTCCAGTGGGGGGTCTCCGGGGACGGCGGCGATTCTCGCTGCTGGCCCTGGTCCCGCCTTTTGTTGGAGGAGCCGGGAAGGCACTGCTGGGTTGGGGCTGGTCCTGGTCCTCCGGTGGAGGGTCTCCGGGGCGTTGACTGTCATGAGGTGATGCACTGTGGGATCAGGGAGGCAGTGTTCTATCACGGCTGGCTCTGGTCCCCTAACCTGGGAGGATGGACTTGGAAGGCACTGCTTAGTCAGGGCTGGTCCTTGTTCTCCTCCTGGGGGGGCACCCTGGGGACGGCGGCGCTACTCCAGTGGGGGTTCTCCGGGGACGGCGGCGGTTCTCGCTGCTGGCCCTGGTCCCGCCTTTTGTTGGAGGGCCCCCTGATGGGGCTCCACCTGGTCGGGGCTGGTACTGGTCTTCCAGTGGGGGGTCTCCGGGGACGGCAGCGGTTCTCGCTGCTGGCCCTGGTCCCGCCGTTTGTTGGAGGAGCCGGGAAGGCACCGCTGGGTTGGAGTAGACCCATTTGGACTAACCCTAACCCTAACCACTCGGGGGGGCTTGCCTAAACCCAACCGCCTCTCTTTGGGGCACCTCTGGGCCGGGCCCTGATCAGCGGCTGTCTCGCGGTCTCCCGGGGGCTGCTGCATGATCAGTTGATTCTTATTTTAAGCCCATCCCTCCTTACTCACCTCAGTTATTGGGTCAAAATGCAAGGGGACAGAGGGACCTTGAGTGACATGCGCTGGCCCGTGCATTGCCTTGGACCTCTATTAAACTGCGAAGTCGGCGGACGACGCGGGGAGGTTCTTGGGATACGAGCTACCCCTAACCCTAACCCTAACCCTAACCCTAACCACAGCTCGATCCGCACCGGAAGACAATTTTCTTCCAGTTCAGGAGGCTCAGGAAGACGAGGAGTCGAGGAGGGTGATGATATCACCTGTGAATGACTTTAAGCAGTCCTCAGAGGATGAGGAGGACATTTTTGAGGAATCCTTGGACCACTTCGCAAGCCCAGAGCCACAAAGTGGTAAGTTGCACAGGTGCCCGAATACCCAGGTGAGGCTGGACTGGATTGGTTCACCTGAATGGTACAATATGGATATTGCAAGTCCAGAGCTACAAAATTTTCCTCCACCGGGACCTTATTATTAGCTTTAAGAAGGTAGGCCTGAAACTAATCTTTAGTTTTTTTACATAAGAGGGTTGGCTTGAACCTCATTCTAGTTTCTCCTGAATACCTAAACCTAATCTTTGGACCTTATGCCTAAACCTAATCTCTAGCCCTTATGCCTAAACCTAATTTCTAGACCTTATGCCTACCCCTAACCCTAGCCTCTATGCCTAAACCTAAATTCTAGACCTTATGCCTAAACCTAAATTCTAGACCTTATGCCTAAACCTAATTTCTAGCCCTTATGCCTAAACCTAAATTCTAGACCTTATGCCTAAACCTAATTTCTAGCCCTTATGCCTAAACCTAAATTCTAGATCTTATGCCTAAACCTAATTTTTAGCTCCTATGTCTTAATCTAATCTTAGCCCTTAGCCCCTATGCTTTATCCTTAACCCCAGGCCCTATGTCTGGCCCTAACCTTAACCTCTAGTCTTTATGCCTAACCCTAAGTCCGAGGGGTTATGTTTAACCCTACTTTTAATCCCTAGTCCGGGCTTTCTCCTTAACCCTAATTGGGTTTGCTTTTACATTTCTCATTTTAAATTAATCATTTTATTGTTTAAAGCTACATTTATTTGGAAAGGATAAAAGACAAGTAAGTTCATGTATGTAAAAAGTTCATAAATATTGCAATTAGCCTTTTAATAAATACCATTAGTTAAGCCATAATAATACTCTGTTTGGTACAAATACGGTTAAAAAACAGGCTTTATTTCATGTATCATAAATATTTAAATAAGTCTTTCAATAAATACTATTGGTTCATTACATGGGGAAAACATAGAAAAAATAATTTATTTGGCACAACAAGGGTTAAAAGACCGAATTCATCAAAGCCACACTACATCAAAGCCACATCACATCAAAGCCATACCAATTAAGGTGAACACGCCCCTTACCGCATTGCCAATTGCTTGGTGTCTGCATCATTTGGTTTTTGGCTTTCGAAGGGAATGCATCCTCAAGCTTGGCAGGTATCCACATTTTTGGTTTCCAGCTTTTGAAAGGACTATATTCTCCAGCTTTGCAGACTTTATTTTTTGTGCCCTTCACCTGAGGAAGACTTTATTCAGTCGAAACGTCGTTTTGGGCACAATTTCTGAAAGACTATTACTTCTCGTTGAGGGGAAGCCTCCCTTAGTTGTTTGTTTTTTGGTTTTTATTTTTTGGAAAAACAATAAAGAAAAATACTTCTTATTTAAGAGGAAGCCTCCTTTGGTTGGTTGTTTATTATTTTCAAAGAACAAAAGTTTTTTAAGGACAATTAACACAACTACAATTTTTTGATATTTAAAACAAAGACAACACACAACATGGAGCAAGAGTGGCAGGTGGTGCAGTATGGCCGGAGGGCCCAACGCATTCGCCGGCGCCAGCCCCAACCTCGGTGGGACCGGGGTCCGAGTGGGTTCCATGGTGGGATGGACCGTGCATCTTCCTCCATATCCTTCGGGAGGAGGAATTCTTTCTCCAAACCTAACCAGCCAGCGCCTCCCCATGGGACCTCCCGGAATACTGGTCCTCAATCCCGTTCTTGCAGGCAGCAACCAGCGGATCCACAATTTGGGAGACTGGTGCGTAAACTACATGGTGTTTTGAAGATTGTACACCACCGACAAAATGTGGTTCCGAAGCGAGACAGCCCAGAGCCACGGATGATATCCAGGATGGTGGAGCAGCTTTCTACAATGATCAAGCCTGCGGCTCCTACGCAGCATACGCGGGCTTTGATTATAGGTAATGCAAAGGATTGGGCAGCTAGTACCTATCGGATTCTCAAGGAACATTATGACATGGGGCTTGAAGTACTTTTGGAGGAGCTTTCCGTCATGCTCACCCCAGATTGGGAGACGGCCTTTGAAGTAGCGATCCGTTGGGCCAAGCGCAATCTGTCACGGATCACGCAGGAGGTTATTGACCGGGCCGAGGCCCTGATCGTGGCCAGGCTTGCTGATGACGATGAGGAACCAGAACAGACACCTACTACACAACAAATCAGGGTCACTGGACGGACAACCAAGACAATAAACAATGACAGTACAGCCTTATTAGCTACTACTGAAAAGACACCTGCTACACAACAAATCAGGGTCACTGGACAAGCAAACAAGAAACAAGAAAAAAAGAGAAAGGCCTCACAGGAACACAAAGAGGAAGAAGACGAAAAGAAGAGAAAGACCTCACTGGCTATTCTGACTGAGCGTATGGATCACATGCCACAGAAACAGCAGGAGTCCACGAGGGAAAATCTTCCCCAGGAACAGAGGGCGGCGAGGAGGACCACAGCTCGATCCGCACCGGAAGACAATTTTCTTCCAGTTCAGGAGGCTCAGGAAGACGAGGAGTCTAGGAGGGTGATGATATCACCTGTGAATGACTTTAAGCAGTCCTCAGAGGATGAGGAGGACATTTTTGAGGAATCCTTGGACCACTTCGCAAGCCCAGAGCCACAAAGTGGTAAGTTGCACAGGTGCCCGAATACCCAGGTGAGGCTGGACTGGATTGGTTCACCTGAATGGTACAATATGGATATTGCAAGTCCAGAGCTACAAAATTTTCCTCCACCGGGACCTTATTATTAGCTTTAAGAAGGTAGGCCTGAAACTAATCTTTAGTTTTTTTACATAAGAGGGTTGGCTTGAACCTCATTCTAGTTTCTCCTGAATACCTAAACCTAATCTTTGGACCTTATGCCTAAACCTAATCTCTAGCCCTTATGCCTAAACCTAATTTCTAGACCTTATGCCTACCCCTAACCCTAGCCTCTATGCCTAAACCTAAATTCTAGACCTTATGCCTAAACCTAAATTCTAGACCTTATGCCTAAACCTAATTTCTAGCCCTTATGCCTAAACCTAAATTCTAGACCTTATGCCTAAACCTAATTTCTAGCCCTTATGCCTAAACCTAAATTCTAGATCTTATGCCTAAACCTAATTTTTAGCTCCTATGTCTTAATCTAATCTTAGCCCTTAGCCCCTATGCTTTATCCTTAACCCCAGGCCCTATGTCTGGCCCTAACCTTAACCTCTAGTCTTTATGCCTAACCCTAAGTCCGAGGGGTTATGTTTAACCCTACTTTTAATCCCTAGTCCGGGCTTTCTCCTTAACCCTAATTGGGTTTGCTTTTACATTTCTCATTTTAAATTAATCATTTTATTGTTTAAAGCTACATTTATTTGGAAAGGATAAAAGACAAGTAAGTTCATGTATGTAAAAAGTTCATAAATATTGCAATTAGCCTTTTAATAAATACCATTAGTTAAGCCATAATAATACTCTGTTTGGTACAAATACGGTTAAAAAACAGGCTTTATTTCATGTATCATAAATATTTAAATAAGTCTTTCAATAAATACTATTGGTTCATTACATGGGGAAAACATAGAAAAAATAATTTATTTGGCACAACAAGGGTTAAAAGACCGAATTCATCAAAGCCACACTACATCAAAGCCACATCACATCAAAGCCATACCAATTAAGGTGAACACGCCCCTTACCGCATTGCCAATTGCTTGGTGTCTGCATCATTTGGTTTTTGGCTTTCGAAGGGAATGCATCCTCAAGCTTGGCAGGTATCCACATTTTTGGTTTCCAGCTTTTGAAAGGACTATATTCTCCAGCTTTGCAGACTTTATTTTTTGTGCCCTTCACCTGAGGAAGACTTTATTCAGTCGAAACGTCGTTTTGGGCACAATTTCTGAGAAAGACTATTACTTCTCGTTGAGGGGAAGCCTCCCTTAGTTGTTTGTTTTTTGGTTTTTATTTTTTGGAAAAACAATAAAGAAAAATACTTCTTATTTAAGAGGAAGCCTCCTTTGGTTGTTTGTTTATTATTTTCAAAGAACAAAAGTTTTTTAAGGACAATTAACACAACTACAATTTTTTGATATTTAAAACAAAGACAACACACAACATGGAGCAAGAGTGGCAGGTGGTGCAGTATGGCCGGAGGGCCCAACGCATTCGCCGGCGCCAGCCCCAACCTCGGTGGGACCGGGGTCCGAGTGGGTTCCATGGTGGGATGGACCGTGCATCTTCCTCCATATCCTTCGGGAGGAGGAATTCTTTCTCCAAACCTAACCAGCCAGCGCCTCCCCATGGGACCTCCCGGAATACTGGTCCTCAATCCCGTTCTTGCAGGCAGCAACCAGCGGATCCACAATTTGGGAGACTGGTGCGTAAACTACATGGTGTTTTGAAGATTGTACACCACCGACAAAATGTGGTTCCGAAGCGAGACAGCCCAGAGCCACGGATGATATCCAGGATGGTGGAGCAGCTTTCTACAATGATCAAGCCTGCGGCTCCTACGCAGCATACGCGGGCTTTGATTATAGGTAATGCAAAGGATTGGGCAGCTAGTACCTATCGGATTCTCAAGGAACATTATGACATGGGGCTTGAAGTACTTTTGGAGGAGCTTTCCGTCATGCTCACCCCAGATTGGGAGACGGCCTTTGAAGTAGCGATCCGTTGGGCCAAGCGCAATCTGTCACGGATCACGCAGGAGGTTATTGACCGGGCCGAGGCCCTGATCGTGGCCAGGCTTGCTGATGACGATGAGGAACCAGAACAGACACCTACTACACAACAAATCAGGGTCACTGGACGGACAACCAAGACAATAAACAATGACAGTACAGCCTTATTAGCTACTACGACCAAGCAACCAGAACAGACACCTGCTACACAACAAATCAGGGTCACTGGACAAGCAAACAAGAAACAAGAAAAAAAGAGAAAGGCCTCACAGGAACACAAAGAGGAAGAAGACGAAAAGAAGAGAAAGACCTCACTGGCTATTCTGACTGAGCGTATGGATCACATGCCACAGAAACAGCAGGAGTCCACGAGGGAAAATCTTCCCCAGGAACAGAGGGCGGCGAGGAGGACCACAGCTCGATCCGCACCGGAAGACAATTTTCTTCCAGTTCAGGAGGCTCAGGAAGACGAGGAGTCTAGGAGGGTGATGATATCACCTGTGAATGACTTTAAGCAGTCCTCAGAGGATGAGGAGGACATTTTTGAGGAATCCTTGGACCACTTCGCAAGCCCAGAGCCACAAAGTGGTAAGTTGCACAGGTGCCCGAATACCCAGGTGAGGCTGGACTGGATTGGTTCACCTGAATGGTACAATATGGATATTGCAAGTCCAGAGCTACAAAATTTTCCTCCACCGGGACCTTATTATTAGCTTTAAGAAGGTAGGCCTGAAACTAATCTTTAGTTTTTTTACATAAGAGGGTTGGCTTGAACCTCATTCTAGTTTCTCCTGAATACCTAAACCTAATCTTTGGACCTTATGCCTAAACCTAATCTCTAGCCCTTATGCCTAAACCTAATTTCTAGACCTTATGCCTACCCCTAACCCTAGCCTCTATGCCTAAACCTAAATTCTAGACCTTATGCCTAAACCTAAATTCTAGACCTTATGCCTAAACCTAATTTCTAGCCCTTATGCCTAAACCTAAATTCTAGACCTTATGCCTAAACCTAATTTCTAGCCCTTATGCCTAAACCTAAATTCTAGATCTTATGCCTAAACCTAATTTTTAGCTCCTATGTCTTAATCTAATCTTAGCCCTTAGCCCCTATGCTTTATCCTTAACCCCAGGCCCTATGTCTGGCCCTAACCTTAACCTCTAGTCTTTATGCCTAACCCTAAGTCCGAGGGGTTATGTTTAACCCTACTTTTAATCCCTAGTCCGGGCTTTCTCCTTAACCCTAATTGGGTTTGCTTTTACATTTCTCATTTTAAATTAATCATTTTATTGTTTAAAGCTACATTTATTTGGAAAGGATAAAAGACAAGTAAGTTCATGTATGTAAAAAGTTCATAAATATTGCAATTAGCCTTTTAATAAATACCATTAGTTAAGCCATAATAATACTCTGTTTGGTACAAATACGGTTAAAAAACAGGCTTTATTTCATGTATCATAAATATTTAAATAAGTCTTTCAATAAATACTATTGGTTCATTACATGGGGAAAACATAGAAAAAATAATTTATTTGGCACAACAAGGGTTAAAAGACCGAATTCATCAAAGCCACACTACATCAAAGCCACATCACATCAAAGCCATACCAATTAAGGTGAACACGCCCCTTACCGCATTGCCAATTGCTTGGTGTCTGCATCATTTGGTTTTTGGCTTTCGAAGGGAATGCATCCTCAAGCTTGGCAGGTATCCACATTTTTGGTTTCCAGCTTTTGAAAGGACTATATTCTCCAGCTTTGCAGACTTTATTTTTTGTGCCCTTCACCTGAGGAAGACTTTATTCAGTCGAAACGTCGTTTTGGGCACAATTTCTGAGAAAGACTATTACTTCTCGTTGAGGGGAAGCCTCCCTTAGTTGTTTGTTTTTTGGTTTTTATTTTTTGGAAAAACAATAAAGAAAAATACTTCTTATTTAAGAGGAAGCCTCCTTTGGTTGTTTGTTTATTATTTTCAAAGAACAAAAGTTTTTTAAGGACAATTAACACAACTACAATTTTTTGATATTTAAAACAAAGACAACACACAACATGGAGCAAGAGTGGCAGGTGGTGCAGTATGGCCGGAGGGCCCAACGCATTCGCCGGCGCCAGCCCCAACCTCGGTGGGACCGGGGTCCGAGTGGGTTCCATGGTGGGATGGACCGTGCATCTTCCTCCATATCCTTCGGGAGGAGGAATTCTTTCTCCAAACCTAACCAGCCAGCGCCTCCCCATGGGACCTCCCGGAATACTGGTCCTCAATCCCGTTCTTGCAGGCAGCAACCAGCGGATCCACAATTTGGGAGACTGGTGCGTAAACTACATGGTGTTTTGAAGATTGTACACCACCGACAAAATGTGGTTCCGAAGCGAGACAGCCCAGAGCCACGGATGATATCCAGGATGGTGGAGCAGCTTTCTACAATGATCAAGCCTGCGGCTCCTACGCAGCATACGCGGGCTTTGATTATAGGTAATGCAAAGGATTGGGCAGCTAGTACCTATCGGATTCTCAAGGAACATTATGACATGGGGCTTGAAGTACTTTTGGAGGAGCTTTCCGTCATGCTCACCCCAGATTGGGAGACGGCCTTTGAAGTAGCGATCCGTTGGGCCAAGCGCAATCTGTCACGGATCACGCAGGAGGTTATTGACCGGGCCGAGGCCCTGATCGTGGCCAGGCTTGCTGATGACGATGAGGAACCAGAACAGACACCTACTACACAACAAATCAGGGTCACTGGACGGACAACCAAGACAATAAACAATGACAGTACAGCCTTATTAGCTACTACGACCAAGCAACCAGAACAGACACCTGCTACACAACAAATCAGGGTCACTGGACAAGCAAACAAGAAACAAGAAAAAAAGAGAAAGGCCTCACAGGAACACAAAGAGGAAGAAGACGAAAAGAAGAGAAAGACCTCACTGGCTATTCTGACTGAGCGTATGGATCACATGCCACAGAAACAGCAGGAGTCCACGAGGGAAAATCTTCCCCAGGAACAGAGGGCGGCGAGGAGGACCACAGCTCGATCCGCACCGGAAGACAATTTTCTTCCAGTTCAGGAGGCTCAGGAAGACGAGGAGTCTAGGAGGGTGATGATATCACCTGTGAATGACTTTAAGCAGTCCTCAGAGGATGAGGAGGACATTTTTGAGGAATCCTTGGACCACTTCGCAAGCCCAGAGCCACAAAGTGGTAAGTTGCACAGGTGCCCGAATACCCAGGTGAGGCTGGACTGGATTGGTTCACCTGAATGGTACAATATGGATATTGCAAGTCCAGAGCTACAAAATTTTCCTCCACCGGGACCTTATTATTAGCTTTAAGAAGGTAGGCCTGAAACTAATCTTTAGTTTTTTTACATAAGAGGGTTGGCTTGAACCTCATTCTAGTTTCTCCTGAATACCTAAACCTAATCTTTGGACCTTATGCCTAAACCTAATCTCTAGCCCTTATGCCTAAACCTAATTTCTAGACCTTATGCCTACCCCTAACCCTAGCCTCTATGCCTAAACCTAAATTCTAGACCTTATGCCTAAACCTAAATTCTAGACCTTATGCCTAAACCTAATTTCTAGCCCTTATGCCTAAACCTAAATTCTAGACCTTATGCCTAAACCTAATTTCTAGCCCTTATGCCTAAACCTAAATTCTAGATCTTATGCCTAAACCTAATTTTTAGCTCCTATGTCTTAATCTAATCTTAGCCCTTAGCCCCTATGCTTTATCCTTAACCCCAGGCCCTATGTCTGGCCCTAACCTTAACCTCTAGTCTTTATGCCTAACCCTAAGTCCGAGGGGTTATGTTTAACCCTACTTTTAATCCCTAGTCCGGGCTTTCTCCTTAACCCTAATTGGGTTTGCTTTTACATTTCTCATTTTAAATTAATCATTTTATTGTTTAAAGCTACATTTATTTGGAAAGGATAAAAGACAAGTAAGTTCATGTATGTAAAAAGTTCATAAATATTGCAATTAGCCTTTTAATAAATACCATTAGTTAAGCCATAATAATACTCTGTTTGGTACAAATACGGTTAAAAAACAGGCTTTATTTCATGTATCATAAATATTTAAATAAGTCTTTCAATAAATACTATTGGTTCATTACATGGGGAAAACATAGAAAAAATAATTTATTTGGCACAACAAGGGTTAAAAGACCGAATTCATCAAAGCCACACTACATCAAAGCCACATCACATCAAAGCCATACCAATTAAGGTGAACACGCCCCTTACCGCATTGCCAATTGCTTGGTGTCTGCATCATTTGGTTTTTGGCTTTCGAAGGGAATGCATCCTCAAGCTTGGCAGGTATCCACATTTTTGGTTTCCAGCTTTTGAAAGGACTATATTCTCCAGCTTTGCAGACTTTATTTTTTGTGCCCTTCACCTGAGGAAGACTTTATTCAGTCGAAACGTCGTTTTGGGCACAATTTCTGAAAGACTATTACTTCTCGTTGAGGGGAAGCCTCCCTTAGTTGTTTGTTTTTTGGTTTTTATTTTTTGGAAAAACAATAAAGAAAAATACTTCTTATTTAAGAGGAAGCCTCCTTTGGTTGGTTGTTTATTATTTTCAAAGAACAAAAGTTTTTTAAGGACAATTAACACAACTACAATTTTTTGATATTTAAAACAAAGACAACACACAACATGGAGCAAGAGTGGCAGGTGGTGCAGTATGGCCGGAGGGCCCAACGCAGTCGCCGGCGCCAGCCCCAACCTCGGTGGGACCGGGGTCCGAGTGGGTTCCATGGTGGGATGGACCGTGCATCTTCCTCCATATCCTTCGGGAGGAGGAATTCTTTCTCCAAACCTAACCAGCCAGCGCCTCCCCATGGGACCTCCCGGAATACTGGTCCTCAATCCCGTTCTTGCAGGCAGCAACCAGCGGATCCACAATTTGGGAGACTGGTGCGTAAACTACATGGTGTTTTGAAGATTGTACACCACCGACAAAATGTGGTTCCGAAGCGAGACAGCCCAGAGCCACGGATGATATCCAGGATGGTGGAGCAGCTTTCTACAATGATCAAGCCTGCGGCTCCTACGCAGCATACGCGGGCTTTGATTATAGGTAATGCAAAGGATTGGGCAGCTAGTACCTATCGGATTCTCAAGGAACATTATGACATGGGGCTTGAAGTACTTTTGGAGGAGCTTTCCGTCATGCTCACCCCAGATTGGGAGACGGCCTTTGAAGTAGCGATCCGTTGGGCCAAGCGCAATCTGTCACGGATCACGCAGGAGGTTATTGACCGGGCCGAGGCCCTGATCGTGGCCAGGCTTGCTGATGACGATGAGGAACCAGAACAGACACCTACTACACAACAAATCAGGGTCACTGGACGGACAACCAAGACAATAAACAATGACAGTACAGCCTTATTAGCTACTACTGAAAAGACACCTGCTACACAACAAATCAGGGTCACTGGACAAGCAAACAAGAAACAAGAAAAAAAGAGAAAGGCCTCACAGGAACACAAAGAGGAAGAAGACGAAAAGAAGAGAAAGACCTCACTGGCTATTCTGACTGAGCGTATGGATCACATGCCACAGAAACAGCAGGAGTCCACGAGGGAAAATCTTCCCCAGGAACAGAGGGCGGCGAGGAGGACCACAGCTCGATCCGCACCGGAAGACAATTTTCTTCCAGTTCAGGAGGCTCAGGAAGACGAGGAGTCGAGGAGGGTGATGATATCACCTGTGAATGACTTTAAGCAGTCCTCAGAGGATGAGGAGGACATTTTTGAGGAATCCTTGGACCACTTCGCAAGCCCAGAGCCACAAAGTGGTAAGTTGCACAGGTGCCCGAATACCCAGGTGAGGCTGGACTGGATTGGTTCACCTGAATGGTACAATATGGATATTGCAAGTCCAGAGCTACAAAATTTTCCTCCACCGGGACCTTATTATTAGCTTTAAGAAGGTAGGCCTGAAACTAATCTTTAGTTTTTTTACATAAGAGGGTTGGCTTGAACCTCATTCTAGTTTCTCCTGAATACCTAAACCTAATCTTTGGACCTTATGCCTAAACCTAATCTCTAGCCCTTATGCCTAAACCTAATTTCTAGACCTTATGCCTACCCCTAACCCTAGCCTCTATGCCTAAACCTAAATTCTAGACCTTATGCCTAAACCTAAATTCTAGACCTTATGCCTAAACCTAATTTCTAGCCCTTATGCCTAAACCTAAATTCTAGACCTTATGCCTAAACCTAATTTCTAGCCCTTATGCCTAAACCTAAATTCTAGATCTTATGCCTAAACCTAATTTTTAGCTCCTATGTCTTAATCTAATCTTAGCCCTTAGCCCCTATGCTTTATCCTTAACCCCAGGCCCTATGTCTGGCCCTAACCTTAACCTCTAGTCTTTATGCCTAACCCTAAGTCCGAGGGGTTATGTTTAACCCTACTTTTAATCCCTAGTCCGGGCTTTCTCCTTAACCCTAATTGGGTTTGCTTTTACATTTCTCATTTTAAATTAATCATTTTATTGTTTAAAGCTACATTTATTTGGAAAGGATAAAAGACAAGTAAGTTCATGTATGTAAAAAGTTCATAAATATTGCAATTAGCCTTTTAATAAATACCATTAGTTAAGCCATAATAATACTCTGTTTGGTACAAATACGGTTAAAAAACAGGCTTTATTTCATGTATCATAAATATTTAAATAAGTCTTTCAATAAATACTATTGGTTCATTACATGGGGAAAACATAGAAAAAATAATTTATTTGGCACAACAAGGGTTAAAAGACCGAATTCATCAAAGCCACACTACATCAAAGCCACATCACATCAAAGCCATACCAATTAAGGTGAACACGCCCCTTACCGCATTGCCAATTGCTTGGTGTCTGCATCATTTGGTTTTTGGCTTTCGAAGGGAATGCATCCTCAAGCTTGGCAGGTATCCACATTTTTGGTTTCCAGCTTTTGAAAGGACTATATTCTCCAGCTTTGCAGACTTTATTTTTTGTGCCCTTCACCTGAGGAAGACTTTATTCAGTCGAAACGTCGTTTTGGGCACAATTTCTGAGAAAGACTATTACTTCTCGTTGAGGGGAAGCCTCCCTTAGTTGTTTGTTTTTTGGTTTTTATTTTTTGGAAAAACAATAAAGAAAAATACTTCTTATTTAAGAGGAAGCCTCCTTTGGTTGTTTGTTTATTATTTTCAAAGAACAAAAGTTTTTTAAGGACAATTAACACAACTACAATTTTTTGATATTTAAAACAAAGACAACACACAACATGGAGCAAGAGTGGCAGGTGGTGCAGTATGGCCGGAGGGCCCAACGCATTCGCCGGCGCCAGCCCCAACCTCGGTGGGACCGGGGTCCGAGTGGGTTCCATGGTGGGATGGACCGTGCATCTTCCTCCATATCCTTCGGGAGGAGGAATTCTTTCTCCAAACCTAACCAGCCAGCGCCTCCCCATGGGACCTCCCGGAATACTGGTCCTCAATCCCGTTCTTGCAGGCAGCAACCAGCGGATCCACAATTTGGGAGACTGGTGCGTAAACTACATGGTGTTTTGAAGATTGTACACCACCGACAAAATGTGGTTCCGAAGCGAGACAGCCCAGAGCCACGGATGATATCCAGGATGGTGGAGCAGCTTTCTACAATGATCAAGCCTGCGGCTCCTACGCAGCATACGCGGGCTTTGATTATAGGTAATGCAAAGGATTGGGCAGCTAGTACCTATCGGATTCTCAAGGAACATTATGACATGGGGCTTGAAGTACTTTTGGAGGAGCTTTCCGTCATGCTCACCCCAGATTGGGAGACGGCCTTTGAAGTAGCGATCCGTTGGGCCAAGCGCAATCTGTCACGGATCACGCAGGAGGTTATTGACCGGGCCGAGGCCCTGATCGTGGCCAGGCTTGCTGATGACGATGAGGAACCAGAACAGACACCTACTACACAACAAATCAGGGTCACTGGACGGACAACCAAGACAATAAACAATGACAGTACAGCCTTATTAGCTACTACGACCAAGCAACCAGAACAGACACCTGCTACACAACAAATCAGGGTCACTGGACAAGCAAACAAGAAACAAGAAAAAAAGAGAAAGGCCTCACAGGAACACAAAGAGGAAGAAGACGAAAAGAAGAGAAAGACCTCACTGGCTATTCTGACTGAGCGTATGGATCACATGCCACAGAAACAGCAGGAGTCCACGAGGGAAAATCTTCCCCAGGAACAGAGGGCGGCGAGGAGGACCACAGCTCGATCCGCACCGGAAGACAATTTTCTTCCAGTTCAGGAGGCTCAGGAAGACGAGGAGTCGAGGAGGGTGATGATATCACCTGTGAATGACTTTAAGCAGTCCTCAGAGGATGAGGAGGACATTTTTGAGGAATCCTTGGACCACTTCGCAAGCCCAGAGCCACAAAGTGGTAAGTTGCACAGGTGCCCGAATACCCAGGTGAGGCTGGACTGGATTGGTTCACCTGAATGGTACAATATGGATATTGCAAGTCCAGAGCTACAAAATTTTCCTCCACCGGGACCTTATTATTAGCTTTAAGAAGGTAGGCCTGAAACTAATCTTTAGTTTTTTTACATAAGAGGGTTGGCTTGAACCTCATTCTAGTTTCTCCTGAATACCTAAACCTAATCTTTGGACCTTATGCCTAAACCTAATCTCTAGCCCTTATGCCTAAACCTAATTTCTAGACCTTATGCCTACCCCTAACCCTAGCCTCTATGCCTAAACCTAAATTCTAGACCTTATGCCTAAACCTAAATTCTAGACCTTATGCCTAAACCTAATTTCTAGCCCTTATGCCTAAACCTAAATTCTAGACCTTATGCCCAAAACCTAATTTCCCCAGCCCCCTTATGCTAAACCTAAGTTCTAGATCTTGTATGCCTAAACCTAATTTTTTAGCTCACATGTCTTGTCTAATCTTGGCCCTTGGCCCTATGCTGTCATGGCAGGCTATGTCTGGCTAACCTTAACCTCTAGTCTTTGTGCCTAACCTAGAGTCCGAGGGGGTTATGTTTAGCCCTTTTTTTTAATCCTAGTCAGACTTTCTCCTTAACCCTAATTGGGTTTGCTTTTACATTTCTCATTTTAAATTAATCATTTTATTGTTTAAAGCTACATTTATTTGGAAAGGATAAAAGACTAGTAAGTTCATGTATGTAAAAAGTTCATAAATATTGCAATTAGCCTTTTAATAAATACCATTAGTTAAGCCATAATAATACTCTGTTTGGTACAAATACGGTTAAAAAACAGGCTTTATTTCATGTATCATAAATATTTAAATAAGTCTTTCAATAAATACTATTGGTTCATTACATGGGGACAACATAGAAAAAATAATTTATTTGGCACAACAAGGGTTAAAAGACCGAATTCATCAAAGCCACACTACATCAAAGCCACATCACATCAAAACCACCATACCAGTGGGGTAGTGCGGCCCTTACCGCATTGCCAATTTAGCGGTGTCTGCATCATTTGGTTTTGGCAGAGGAATGCATCCTCAAGCTTGGCGGGTATCCGCATTTTTTGGACAGCTTGAAGGACTATGATACCCAGCTTTGCAGACTTTATTTTTTATTGCCTTCACCTGGGGAAGACTTTATTCAGTGGCGTCGTTTTGGGCACAATTTCTGCAGAAAAGACTATTACTTCTCGTTGAGGGGAAGCCTCCATTAGTTGTTTGTTTTTTGGTTTTTATTTTTTGGAAAAACAATAAAGAAAAATACTTCTTATTTAAGAGGAAGCCTCCTTTGGTTGTTTGTTTATTATTTTCAAAGAACAAAAGTTTTTTAAGGACAATTAACACAACTACAATTTTTGATATTTAAACCGAGAACAACCCACAACATGGAGCAGAGTAGCAGGTGGTACGTATGGCCGGAGGGCCCAACGCATTCGCCGGCGCCAGCCCCAACCTCGGTGGGACCGGGGTCCGAGTGGGTTCCATGGTGGGATGGACCGTGCATCTTCCTCCATATCCTTCGGGAGGAGGAATTCTTTCTCCAAACCTAACCACCCCTAACCCTAACCCTTTACTTAGCCCTATCCCAGCCCCTACCCTTACCCTAACCATCTTAACCCATGCCTAACCCTAAGATTCTATCCCTTGCTTAAACCTAAGTTGGTATCTTTATCCCAGCCCTATTTTACCCTAAACCCCCACACCCCTAATAAACAGTTAAATAAATATATAATTTAAAAAAATACATAACGACGGGGAGGGGATATATTTGGGTATTTTTATTGGCAGTACAAAGGGTTAAAAATATTTTTATTAAAAACAATTTGGTACACTAGGGGTTAAAATGTCTAAAAGGGTTAATATGGTTAAAAAGCATAAATAGCTGGTAAAAATCATTAATTAGTGCATAAGGGTTTAAAAAGTTATTTAAAAAGCTTACAGATTTAAAATTTGGTCAATAAAGGGTTAAATTATTTTGGTACATTAAAGGTAAATTAGGGGAAATAAAGTTTATTTCAATTCAGGGGGAGGATAACGGGTTAAACAAAGTTCTTTTGGACACTAAGGAGTTAACAGAAAAGAGGGTGGAGCCAAAACATTTGAGAGAGTGTGTGTGCTTAGTGCAAACTCAATTAAGCCTTCATTCTGATTTTGGCTCTTCATGGAGACACACTGCTTTGCTGCTCTGCCATTGTCAAGCCATTTTTCGTTTTTTGGTGTGCTTTTGCCTGAAGAAGATCTTGATTGATCGAAACGTCGTTATTTTGCACACCCTTCCTTAGTTGTTTATTGTGGTTTGTTTTTTCCTTCCCCATTTTTGGGGGGAGCGCTTTTAGTTTTTTGTTTTATTTTTTGACGCTTTCTTAAAAAACACAAAAGACAAAAAAAACTAAAAAACAAAAAATACAAAAAAAAGTACAAAATTAAAAAAATCAAAAAAAAGGAAAAAAAATTAAAAAATTAAAAACTAAAAAATAATTACAAATCAAACATGGATGATTGGACTGTGGTGCGTTGGGGACGCCGTCGCCCGCGCACCCGTCCAGATGATTGGGGCCAAGGGTACGGGGGGTACATGGGTCGGAGGGCCCGTGCATCAGTCTTCCCCTCCGGGGGAAGGGCTCAGGCCCTCTTTCCTAACGCCCTAGCTGGCCCTAACTAAACTTCACAAAATACTTCACTGGGGACCCATCCCAAATCAATCAGGACCCCATGAAACGCACTCCTGCACACCTCCCACAAGACACTTTTTTGGGCGTGGACTTTGTCCATTTTCACGCCCACTTCCACACCACATGACTGCATCTCGGGAACCCAACGTCGCACAGACTCGGGGGTGGTACCGTTGGAAAGCCCGTGTCCCACAACCCCCCCGCCGACCACCTTCCCGACTCTCTACCACCTTCCTGTCAACAGTTAGCACGCGACAAAGCCTCAGCCAATCACCTATCTCCGGAACCGGACCTCCCACCGACTCAGGACCACATCCAGCGTGTTCGGCGACCACCAAAACCCCCCAGTGGGACTTGGTTCCAAGTCTCTACCACCTTCCTATCAAAACTTATTCAAATAAAACACTTGGCCACGCCCACATTTCCCATGGATCATTGCGGTTCTATGATTCTTGACACCATGACAGAGCAAGCTACTCACATACCAGCCTATATAAGGATGGCTCATTCACTTCTTGGTATATTGGCCATTTTGAGGATCGCCCATTGGGCGATTGTGGTCATTACCCCCTTACCCTAACCCTAACCCCTCTCACAACCCTAAGGAGTCTTTTCCCTGGACCGATGACTTTTGATTGTCTCCGGCTGCGTGACCCGAACCCTAGTTGGGCTTACCCCAACCATTTGGAGGGCTTGCCTAAGCCTAACCGTCTCCATTCAGGGCACCTCTGGGTCGGGCCCTGGTCCTTCCTTTGGTCGGGGGAACCGGGATGGCACCACTTGGTCGAGGCTGGTACTGGTCTTCCAGTGGGGGGTCTCCGGGGACGGCGGCGATTCTCGCTGCTGGCCCTGGTCCCGCCTTTTGTTGGAGGAGCCGGGAAGGCACTGCTGGGTTGGGGCTGTTCCTGGTCCTCCGGTGGAGGGTCTCCGGGGCGTTGACTGTCATGAGGTGATGCACTGTGGGATCAGGGAGGCAGTGTTCTATCACGGCTGGCTCTGGTCCCTTAACCTGGGAGGATGGACTTGGAAGGCACTGCTTAGTTGGGGCTGGTCCTTGTTCTCCTCCTGGGGGGGCACCCTGGGGACGGCGGCGCTATATGCTATCCTTTAGTACCCAACCCTAGTTGGGAATATGTACTTACCCATAGTCTTTTCTCTTTTTTTCAATTTGTTGGTGCGCAGAGTAGAGGGAGCTTGTGTAGTGACTTGCGCCGGCCAGTGCCCTCCTTTGACTCTCCATCCCAAACCGTGTAGTCGTTGGACGAAACGGGGAGAGTCATCGTGATAGATTACAAACCCCTAATCTTAACCTTTCCACCCTCCTTTTACTCCCAACCCAAATATTTTAGTACCCCTATTTGGGCCATATAAGTTAAATAAATAACTAATCGGACACGTAAAAAGGGTAAAATTGTTTAATAATTAATGTATTCAGGGTTAAAAACATTTGATATACAAAGGGTTAAAAAACAGTTGATACATATAGGGTTGAAAACATTGGGCAGATGGAGAATTAAAACAATTTCATATATAAAAAGTTAAAAACAATTGGATGATAAGGGGTTAAAAACATTTAAAAACATTTGATATAACATGGGTTCAAAGAATATACTTATTGGAGGTTAAATATAAAGTAAAATTCATTTAGGGATTAAAAACATGGTATATTTAAAAAGATTTGGCATAAAAAGGGTTAAGTTTCAGTTTCGAAGGTTCGAAGGGACTGCAGCCTATAAATAGGAGCACACACACACTCTCTCTCTCATTCTTGCTCTGACCAGGAAAGGAGAAACATCTTGTTGACAGCAGCAGCCGCTTAGTATTGTTTTAGTGTGCCTTGGCCTGAAGAAGACCCATAGTGGGTCGAAACGTCGCCACCCGGGCACACATTCAATTCATAGTTTCATATTTCATTTTGATTTTTGAAAAGAATTTTTTTTGCATTTACTTAAAAACAAATTTTGGTTTCATTAAAGACAAATTCATTTTTTTTGAAAAGACAAGTTTAGTTTGCGTTTAAAAACATTTTCATTTCTTTTTAGTTCATTTTGAATATAAATAAAAACACACACACAATTCATACACACCCACGCTTCTAGCATGAGTGGGTGGACTAATGACTGGACCGTGGTGCATTACGGCAGACGCCGTGATCGCACTACTGGTCCAGTCCACATGAGAGCCGACTGGGGGAGGGCCCGAGCACCACCTGCCTCCTATGGGAGGTGGGGCCATAACCCTCGCCCTAACCCTCCTCCTGGGGGGGCACCCTGGGGACGGCGGCGCTATATGCTATCCTTTAGCACCCAACCCTAGTTGGGAATATTTACTTACCCATAGTCTTTTCTCTTTTTTTCTCTCTCTCTTTTTCTCAATTTGTTGGTGCGCAGAGTAGAGGGAGCTTTTGTAGTGACTTGCGCCGGCCAGTGCCCTCCTTTGACTCTCCATCCCAAACCGTGTAGTCGTTGGACGAAGCGGGGAGAGTCATCGTGATAGATTACAAACCCCTAACCACTCGGGGGGGGCTTGCCTAAACCCAACCGCTTCCATTTGGGGCACCTCTGGGCCGGGCCCTGATCAGCGGCTGTCTCGCGGTCTCCCAGGGGCTGCTGCATGATCAGTTGATTCTTATTTTAAACCCATCCTCCTTTACTCTCAGTTATTGGGTCAAAATGCAAGGGGATGGAGGGACCTTGAGTGACATGCGCTGGCCCGTGCATTGCCTTGGACCTCTATTAAACTGCGAAGTCGGCGGACGACGCGGGGAGGTTCATGGGATACGAGTTACCCCTAACCCTAACCCCAATGTATTGACAATTCACAACTCAGGTAATAAGACGGATTAATCTGATTTCTTTAATTTTTCCTTTGATTGAAGGTGGTGCCCCCCCAACCCTAACCCCCAAGTGCAAATATTCATTTTTATAGTATTAATTCACTACATCGGCATGTTCCAGGCAAACCAGATTGCCCAAGATTGTTATAGTTAGGGTTGCTCCCCTGTTCCCTTTTGTTTTGCCTCCTGTTTTTCCCTGCTCCTTGTGTCTTTGTCTGTCTGTCTGTGTGTCTACACCTGGGCGTGGCCACCTGTCTCCTGCTCCTGCTGGTTCCCTGGCACAGCTGAGGCTCATCAGCAATCACCTCCGCAGCCCTCAAATACCTGGCGCAGCTCCTCATTCTTCGTCAGATTGTCTGTTCTCCTGTGTGGTAACTGTGACAAACCTTCAAGACCAGTTAAGCTTATGCTTGCAGTTTGTTCTCTGCCTAACTCCAGTCTCTCTTGCGCTTCAGACTTGCTCCAGTCCGGTGCCAGCTTCTCCAGCCTCAGCCTGCCCTGCCAGCCCAGCCTGCTCTGCCTGCCGTTGTTTCGACAGTCTCTGGAAATCTCAGCTCTCCTCCTGCCACTGCCTGCCCAGCCACCATTGTTCATAATAAACTTGTGTTCACTACAGACCTGGCTGTGTGTGCGTTCTGCTTCCTGGGATGTGTTGAACTGAAACCTAACAAAGATATTTGACACACTCATAATATATCTCTATTTCTTGATGTTTCTCACTTTAATATGCCACTGTTGGTGCACAAATGAGCACGTACTTTGTACTGATTACGCAGAGGATTAGGCGACCCTTCAATGTGGCCTCGGACACATTTGCATACACACTGCTAAAAGAATGTGGCCATATGCGGCCCAGACCATCTCAGAAAGTGGTCTCAGCGATCAGATCTCAATGCATACATCCACACCTGTATTAGGAGCTGTCCACTTGTGATTGGATCACCGAATACGCATGTTAATGCCAGGTGTGATGTCTGATCATGTAGAACATGTCACGGCTCTGCCGTGCTCATTGTTGTCCCTTGTGTTTCTGGTGTTTCCCCCTCCCTCTTGTGTCCTCTGCTGTCTCTCTCTGTTTTGTGTGTGTGTCAGTCTGGGAGGCGTGGCTGTCATCTTCACATCTCCTGCTCAGTATCTGCAATCAGTCAGCACACCTGCCATCCATCAGCTCATCAGTCTGCAGTATTTCTACCCTGGTTTTCCACCCACTCATCGCTAGATCATTTCTTTAGTTTGTGTGGTAGCAAGCTCTTCAGTCTTAGTTCTCTAATTTTTGTAAGCTGTTTTTGAATACTCTGTGCTCAGCTCTAATCCTGTTTTCCTGTGCTTCAGGTTCATGCCATCTCCCCGGATACACTACTCACCTGCACGTTCATCGAGTTCTGCCTGCCTGCCTTCATACTCCAGCCTGCCTCGTTCTTCCCCTCATCTGCCTTTCACTCGCTCTCAATCGGGTCTTCCCCATTCACCAGCTCCCCTTTCATCTCCCCCTTCCCTAGCTCAAATAAACCTGTTGTATTTTCATCATATCCAGTGCTCGTGTCCTGCACTTGGGTCCAACTCGTCAGCATGTCACAGAACGGGCCAATGGTAGTCATCACATCCTGTGTGGTAGGAAGAAGTAAATGGTTTTTAGTATAATAACTACTCCAGATAATCCATATTTTATAGTTCTATAGCCTACATACTGTTACATGTCCCTGGACAATCGAAAATGACTTTTAAAGTCTGAAGGACAGTACTGTTGGACCACTTCTTCCACAAATTGTTGGATCTTGGGAACAGATCTGGGTAAGGCATACACACGGGAGCAAATGATTAGCATAAGTTATTATTCTACAGTTGTTTGGCGTTTTGCCATTGTTGCTATCACTGGTCCTGCTGTATATTATCTTCATTTGATTTTAGTTTTATTCTTATGCTTTTATTTATTTATTTATTGTATGTCTGCCCTTCTATCTTGTAGCTTTTGACTTAGGAAAAAAAACTGTGTCAAATGTTTCTTTCACAATAATGATTCATGGTAGGGCCAATATACGGATTAGACAGTGTTTTTATGATACCAAATTCAACAGTTTATTAAATCATTAATTTCATTAGTGGTTCAGTTTAATCCCACATGTGAAACTTATTTTTAAAATAAACACAGAGGTGAGCAGGATCAGTACGTCTTCTGCTCTCTGCTCTGGACAAACTTGTTCTCATATATAAACTGCCGTTTCTCTTTCGAAACGAATGATGGCGTTTTTGTTACATATTTGAGGACGTGGCAGGACGCTGCTGTAACTTCTCTCACCGCTGACTCTCTCCTGCCGCTGCCAGTGGTCAACACGCGGCCAACAGCCAATGAGAAGCGAGTACGATGACCAAACCCTTTGACGTCATTAACCGAATTCGAGCGCTTGTTGAAGTGGACCAATCAAATCGGTAGAAGTTTTCAAGGCGGTACCGGGTTGGCCGCGGCCGGACGGAAAGTGTTCTGCGGTACCGGAGTGTGTGATGGTCGGCGGAGAGAAAAGAGACGGTGAACTAAGGAGGTAAAAACACGGTCCGAGTCCAGGTGAAGCGTCCAGGTGTAGCTACTAGCTACAGGCACACAGGTAAGATCTCAGGTGTTTGTCCGTGCACAGATACAAGATTCACAACTTGTGTTTTATTAATGTGGTTTATATTTACATCCCTGCAGACTTCATACAACAAACAGAGCCAGGGCTAGAGACACAGTACGAGGGATATTTACTATGGGCTAAAATAAGTATAAAAAAGAAACCATTTATATTACATATAGAAATAATGTTATATGTTAAAGAGGAAAACCATCTACAGTTTTAGTTGCTTTCAGATTGGGAGAGGTCATAACCATCAACTTATCATGAATACAATAAACTACTTTTTATTTATAAATTTACATTTATTATCGTGATATTTGGCAAAAATAAAATTGATATTCTTTTCTTAAAATTGTTCTGAAAATGGTGAAAACCAAACATGACATATTTAAATGTAAACTAAAAGTTACTGTATATGTCAGATGAAATAAAGTTGTTAATATCAGATGATGTGTGTGCAGCTGCTGAAGGATTTATGTTTCCTGTTTATCACTTAGGAGGAAACATTTAACAGGATTTAAATTGAAATAAATGTCTGTCACTGTTTGTTAGTCGATGTTAAAGTTGAACTCTGTATATTTGTCTTGCTGTCACATTGAGATGTTTTTGCTTCACTTCATGATGCAACTTCTCATTCAGTCACATCATTTATTGTTCTTTATAAAATCTTCATATAAAAATGTAATTACAGGTGTTAAATAAATGTAGTGCAGTAAAAAGTACAATGCTTCCCTCTGAAATGTAGTGCAGTAGAAGTATACACTAGGTAAAGTAGCATAAAATACAGTAAAGTACAAGTACCTCTAAATTGTACAGTACTTGAGTAAATCTACTTAGTTACTTTCCACCACTGTTGTCCAACTTTTGTTAGTATAAAAAGAGATAATTGTGGTTCTGATTGCTTCACTTTGTTTGTTCGTTTCAGCTCATTTATCTGAGCGTCTCACATCCGATCAGTGAAGGTTAAAACGTTTCAAATCAAACACAGAGCCGTTTTGATATCAGACATCTCTTACAGTCAATTCTGCTGTCTTTGTGTGATACAAATCAGATCTGTGGAGGTCAGAAATCTTAAAAACCAAATACAGAGTTCAGTTTTGATATCAGCCATCTCTTTTCATGTGTCTTTGTGTCTCTGTCAGGATGATCCGTCCATTGCTGATGTGTTTCGTCCTCTGCGTCATCTACGGCAGCAGTAAACCGACAGAGAAGAAGAGTCGAGTTCATGATGAAGAACCTCTCAGCCACCTCGAACACGACGACAACAAAAACTACGTCTACGACCACGAAGCTTTTCTGGGTCAAGACGAGGCCAAAACCTTCGACCACCTCCCACCAGAGGAGAGCAAACGGAGGCTTGGGTGAGTTCAGGGGAAAGAAAAGCATCCTTCTGCTCAGCGGAGACAAAATATTTGTAACATTACTGAGAAAGACAAGACAGGACAGATAGTACAGACATTTTCTAACATGATCTATGTACCTGTGTATATATCTGTCACATAAAGAACCTGCTGAAGGTGTGTCTTCCTGTAAATGTGTTCAGTTGTGACAAAGTGTAAACCTTGTGGTTTATATTTTCTGGTGCTCAGTGGAAACATCCACAATTGGTACAACAAGTTCAGGCTGTTTGGGTTTTTTGTAAGTTTACACAGAGCACGCCGTTTATTTAAATGATTCACTTTGGTTTGTATAGTGACGCAAAGACACCTGAAACAAGTCTGAGCCAACAGATGTACTGATGTAAAAGCAAAGAAGGAACATTTCTGCATATTTATTGGTGAAACATTATCTAGTTTATTGGAAATCTATTCATGTTTTCACTAAATCAATGTTAGACACTGAAGCTAATTTAGTGTGAGACTTTTCACTCAGATCTCATGGACATCAACACACCATTTATAAAATAACAGCAAATCGTCTCCGGGAGCCGTGACGTAGCCGGATATTAGGTGGACATTGGTGTTATTGCACTTTCTAAGTTTGTCTCAAGTGTTTGAGCTAGTAATAAAACAAACCTTTCATAACAACACTGTGTTTTTCTGCAGCATCATCGTGGATAAAATCGACAGTAACAAAGATGGTTTTATCTCAGAAGAGGAGCTGAAGGTTTGGATCAAAAACGCTCAGAAGAAGCACATTTACGACAGCGTGGAGAATCAGTGGAAAGATTTCGATATGAACAACGATGGTCTGATCAGCTGGGAGGAGTACAAGAATGTCACGTATGGGAGTTATCTGGGTAAAGAATGAAACAGTCTGTTTTTAATGAGTCGCATTCACATTCGTCACATTCGAACAGCAGAGAGACTCTGATCGATTTCCTTCATCAGTAGAGTGATTCTCTGATTGATACACTAATCAATTTTCTGATTGATTACCTCTAACAGATGACCCTCAGACGGACACAGAGTATAACTACACTCACATGATGTCAAGGGACGAGAGACGTTTCAGAGTCGCAGACAGAAACGGAGATCTGATTGCAGACAAACAAGAGTTCACGGCTTTTCTTCATCCTGAAGATCACGAACACATGAAGGACATCGTGGTGCAGGTGAGAGTGATGTCACTGACATGTCACTGACGTCATGTGATGTAACTGAAGTCATGCATGCGCTCACTGTCATAGGAAACAATGGAAGACATCGACAAGAACGGAGACGGTTTCATCGACCTGAAGGAGTACATTGGTAAGAATTACTGAACACTAACATTTACTCAAGTACTACTATCTCCTTTTTTAAATAACTTTTAAAAAGGTGAGTTTGAAGTAACAGATGTGTTTGGTGAGTGAGAGGGAGAAGGTCCTGGATGGAAGAGACAGGAGTTTAGTTTTAGAAGGGTGTGAAGGAGGGGGGAGGAGGTCTGGTTATAGAGGGCTCTGTGAGTGAAGAGGAGTTTGAATTGAATCTGTGGAGGGACAGGGAGCAGGTGGGCGACTTAAAGTATGGTCAAATTACATTTCTGTCCTCCGAATCTTCACTCCGTATGACAAATTCAATCACGTGTTTCCTGTTTCAGTTTGATCTCCAGCTGCTCTGGCAGATTCGCAGGTCAGAGGTCACCTTCAACTGAGAGGATGTGCTCAGTCAGCCAATAGAAACACTGCTGCACTGTGTTTGGAAATGTAGAAGTTATTATTCTAGCATGTTTCTGCACCATATGTAGCACATTATCACTACCAGGCTACAGACTGTAACACACTGTTTACAGTCTGTGATCACTCTGATCATTTATTAATTACCTGCATCAGAAACGTGACATCACATCCTTTCTCTGGACCTTGTGCAGGGAAATCTTGTTGAACAGAAATGTAATGTGACTGTACCTTCAGTAGCATCAATTAATTGTTGGTCTGCACATCATGGGATGTGACAAGAAGAAAAATGTACAATATCACCAGACTTATAGTTTTATAAAACAATCTGAGTACTTGTTTCTCCACTGTTGGTAAGTAAAGATTTACATATGAGTTTAAAAAGGTCGCACTGTATGAACAGCATACTCACTTTATGTCGTCTGTAGGTGACATGTACACTTCAGAGGATGAGGAGGAAGATCCAGAGTGGGTGGCGACAGAACGTCTGCAGTTTTCTGAGTTCAGAGACAAAAACAACGATGGGAAGATGGACAAAGAGGAAACACTGGACTGGATTCTTCCATCTGATTACGACCATGCTGAAGCTGAGGCCAAACACCTTCTGCACGAGTCCGACACCAACCAGGTCAAACTGATGTGTTTTTACTTTAATCCCACTGCTTTATGTTTACTTGTTCAGTCTCTAACAGGTTACCTGTCTAACACCTGGTTTTTATGTCTTTTTTCAGGATGGAAAACTCACCAAAAAGGAAATCCTCGACAAATACGAGGTGTTTGTTGGAAGTCAGGTGACAGACTTCGGGGAGGCTTTACTACGACACGACGAGTTCTAGAGACGTAGCAGATTTTTAGGTAGAAAACATGATTTTACTCTTGTTTTTGATTAATAATTTATTTTGTAAACCAGAAGAAGAGAAAAGCTTTGAATAACTTTGTGTTTACATTTGGTTTTAAAACGGTTACATTCTGATGATGATCAGAGATGGAAAGACTGGTTGACTGGTCAGTTTGATCTTTTATTTCCATTTTATATTCCATATTTCCATGTTTTCTTTTTTTCTGCTGGTTGATGACACAAAATCTAGTTTGAAGTGTTTTTACTTTTCTTGTTCAATGTTTTCTGCTGCTGTGGTCAGTTTACTGAACTCTCCTCTCTTTGGTGCCTCACAGTTTTTATCTGTACATTTGATTTCATATTTCTTTCATTTCTGTTTATGATGCCATTGAGTGATTTCTGAAAAGCACTTACATGTTTTGTGAAAAGACAAAACTTTAACAGGTGGAAATGTCATGAAGTGATAAGTGCTTGGAAAAGAATTGTTACTCTACATTTTATATTATTGTAAAACTAATTTACACCAGTTTGTCTGAAATTTGCACACAGACATAAAGTCGGTGGATCAGGGTTAGTGGTTGATATTTTGGACTACATGCTGTACTTTGACTTTCACAGCCTGGTTATCAATAAAAATAGAAAGTTTAAATGCTCTTTTTGTTTTGAGTGAACTGACCCTTGTTCAGTGTAGATATGAAAGCCAAATTATTACACAGAAATAGTCTAAATGTTCAAACAAACTCTTTCTAATATTTGTATTGGATTTTTTTTGTTGCCTTTGATCTAAACAAAGATGTTCTACAGTAAAATAATCAGTTAGTTGTATTTCCATGTTGTTTTGTCATAAATCATAAGAGTATTTAACACATTTCCTCGAGTCTACAGAAAATATTTGCCTCCAAACTCTAACCTGTAAAAGTCCTTTTGACAAGTTGATTAAATGTCCTTTTGTCTTCAGTTTGACTTTTGTTCCAAACATTAAGAGGCTGTGGACACTGAGGACATGTCAGTCTTTGAAGAAACTTCAGATGATCCGTCCATTTTCTTTCCAAAGACCGTCTCCATGATGGCATTAAACTGAAGAGAAAAACAAGAACAAGAACCAAACTTCCTACTATTAAGGCATAATGGCACCTAACACTCTCCAGCAGTGCGTGGGTTTCTGCAACAGTGAAATTAGGTCATTTTGAGTGCATGGTTCCACCTCTTTGGTGTAGTGAACATAGAGTTTATAGGCCTTGGGCATGATTGATTTAATTGAACACGAGCCAAAGCACATCAGCTAATTGATGTTTAATGGGTGTGTGTTGGAAAAGACCAATTACACAGCCATCTTATTCAGCTTTTCTCAGAGGACTTAGAGAGAGGCACTGACATGACAGGTATTGTGCATCGCCACCACCATTTTGGTAGGAGAGGATACCGTCAAAGAGTGTACGTTGAGCGTATAAAACCAATTAAATTCAATTCAGTTTTATTTATATAGCGCCATATCATAACAAAGTTATCTCAGGGCACTTTTTTATATAGCGCAGGTCTAGACCGACTCTTTATATTTACAAAGACCCAACAGTTCCCACCATGAGCAAGCACTAGGCGACAGTGGCAAGGAAAAACTCCCTTTTAACAGGTAGAAACCTCGACCACTGGTGCAATACACCACTGAGGAACTGTATGCTCTGTTTAGCTTTGGCTGATATTAAGTACATTGCAGACCTTGTGAGGCCAAAACTTCATCGCAGAACCCAAAGGAGTCACAGTCTATCTGTGGAAGAACAGGCCCTCATTGCTCTGCGCTTCTATGCATCTGGGACTTTCTACCAAGTTGTTGGTGACAATATAGGAGTGGACAAATCAACTGTGAGTGATGTGGTGAAAGCTGTGTCAATCGCATTGGCCAGCCTGGTCAATCAATTTGTTTCATTTCCAAAGGATGACCAGATTGCCCAGACCAAGCGCAAGTTTTTTCTTTTGGGGAACATGCCCAATACTATTGGGGTTATCGACTGCACTCATGTGCATATACAAGCACATTGTGGATATTTTTAACACCTGTTTTAAATCATAAAAAGGCCAAATGTCCAACAAAATAAAAAGAACTGTACTGTACTGAAAGGCTTGATAGGTAGCCTAATGTATACTTTTTATCTACTTTATCACTGTAACAGTTAAACAAATCAAGTGCAAAATCTACATAAATGTATACTACATGATACAAATATTGTATTATTTGACCAATTTTAAAGTTTTATTACATTTGGTTCCTGAAATCCACCCTTCTGCTGGGATCAAGATAATCCAGCATTTTTGGATCAAAGGTATCCCTACTAAAAAGTTCTAAACAACACATATTGAAGGTTTGATCCAGATCGGAACCAAGACTGGATTATGTGATCTAATCTGATTTCAGGATCCTTTTTATCTTTTGAACAACCCATTTTCAAGATTTGATCTAATCTGATCAAATCTGATCAGATTACTTCTTAAAAACTGGGCCCTGATGATTCTCACAGGTGTGTTATCTACCTGCTCCAGCCAAAGAAAGTTGGGATGGCACAGCTGATCCCCATGAACCTGGTGAAGGTGACAGCAGCCAGAGCGTGGTTACTACCGAACTTAAAGGCTCCAAATGGTTTACAGATGACAGGTATGTCCTAAAAGACAAGACAGCCAAAGACCAGGATGTCACAAGTCCTGAAGATGACAGAAGGGGTTAATATGTGCCAGTAGAAAGAAATATTAAACCACCAGAGTCAGTAGTTGTACTAACAATCATCTGTAGTTCATAGTGTTTACTTGCTGTTGAGATCACATTAAACTCACTCGGCTGATTTTATTTAGATACTGCTGAGAAAAGATAAACCAGCTGATGTTACCCACCTGCTATAGATCCCACGGCAGACTCCAGGGCATACATAGTGTGATCCAGGAAGTAGTAACCCTTCATGGTGGCGACAAACACTTGACTGACAGAGAAGATGATGACGATGAATCCTGTGAAGGAGATGTTGACGAGGATGTAGTTGAGAGGGACTCGGAGCTTCTTGTACTTGAGCGTCACGAGGAGAACGATAAAGTTTAAAGGTGTTCCAGTGAACAGGACTAAACCCATAAAGATGGTCTGCAGGTGAAACGCCCACTGAGGGGCCAGGTAATACTGGGGCCCCTCAAAGGGACTCACTTTAGAAATGTTCTCATACAAGTGGAAGTGTTTCCCCATCGTGAACCTGAGCTTTCTATCACACCTGATGACTTCAGCTTCTTTATAAACACTCATAAACCACTTACAATTAAGATTTACTGAAGAGCTGCTTTGCTTTTTCTAAAGTCACGTTTTAGGATAAGATCGTCTCATTTACCTTCTGTCTCAACATGTTCTAAAGCACTTTAATTTGCTTACAGACAGGGTTTACAATCAAAACAGGTGGATAGCAACAAGAGTAAGTAGCATATTAATGATGTTTAAATATAAAACCAGACCAAGATCACAGAGTTAATCTTTAAGAATATAAATGTTGTAATTTTGTCTGATATGCAGCAGACTATGTGGGCTGAAAGAAGTAAAGAAAGTAAAACCAAGACCAAAACAATTTAACTCTAACTGAACTAAGCCTGAAAATAAACATGTGGCAACATTTTTATATTAACAAATATTAAAATATAGATAGAACATATAATATAATAATATAGAATTAGTAGTAATACTATTACTGCTGTCTTTCCTCTTACTGAACATTATAAATGTCTAAAACTGTAATAGACATCATGAGGATAATTATTTGTAAGGAAACTACGAATGAAATCAATGGAATAACATTAAATGTGTGAAGAAAACTGCTGGTTTTATTAAAGAAAGGTGTGTTAAAAAGAAAACCTCCATTTAGTTGCAGTACAGAAGTTAGTTTCGTGTCTGTGGCGTACGGTGGCCCTGAGAGCTCAACACACTGACACATGCAGTGTAGGCTGACGGCCTCCTTCACCAAGTCATGCAGGAATTATTGTACAGGTATTAAAGTACTAATGAAGCTGCTGATGCTTGAAAACATCTCGTGAGGATGAAACATTTCACTGCTGGGTTGAAAACCTGAACACTGTAGGAAACACTATTTACATGCACTTGGTCACTCTGACATTCATAACAGGCTACAGTCTGTCATCACTGATAAACCTCATCATCATCTCTGATTAACAGTCATTTTCAGCATTGCCTTTCAAATTCCTTGAAATTTAACTTAATTTTCAATTTCAAAAATTCTTTACAAACATTTTCTCTGAATCTGCGTGGGAATGCGCAAAGTAGAGAAACAGTACAAAAACAAAATCACACTTGTTTTTTGGTTTTCCTGTTTATTAGATCACGATTTCATGACAAAAACAAAAAACATAGTCATAATTAGCTTCTTAGAAGCCTACGACAACCAAAAAAGGGGTTAGGGTCAGGGCAACAACAAGAGTGTCCAAGTTGTGTTCATCACTTTTTAGTGTCCTCTGGACACTCTTCTGTTGTTGTGTGTATTTACAGAATGTTTTCTAAATGTTGCGCATGTTGTCACACTAATGAAGATGTTTGCTGCTTGTGTTTTGTCTGCATGTGTTCTTATGTCACAGTGTGTTGAGCTCTCAGGGCCACTGTAGTTGCAACTGTCCGACAAATACAACAACAAAAGACCTTACAGTTAAAAACATCAGACAGCATAAAGATCCACAATGTCACCAACAATTAAAAATCAAGTACAACTAAATGTAAGTGACCCAGCAGGAGAGAACAGAGCTGCACTGGAAGGTGTGCAGGTGTGCAGGTGCAACTGTCCGACAAATACAACAACAAAAGACCTTACAGTTAAAAACATCAGACAGCATAAATAGAATAGAATGTCTTTATTGTCATTGTACAGGTACAACGAAATGAAAATGCCAATCTTTAAGGTGCTAAAACAATAATAAATAAGTAAAAACAACTAAAAAGCAATAAATAAAATATATCACACACAAAACATTAACACTCTGCAGGTATTGCACAATCCCTTGATATTGTATCTTGAATTATTTTACAAGAAAATGTTCAGATTTGTTTAGTGTGGTTATGGCTCTGGCATAAAAACTGTTCTTCAGCCTGTTAGTCCGTGCTTTCAATGACCTGAAACGTCTGCCTGAGGGCAGCAGTTCAAACATCACATGCCCTGGGTGAGAGGGGTCCATGAGAATATTTTGTGCTTTCCTGAGACAGCGGGAACTAAAAAAAGTTTTTAGATCAAGTACAACTAAATGTAAGTGACCCAGCAGGAGAGAACAGAGTTGCACTGGAAAGTGTGCAGGTGTGCAGCAGGTATGGACAGACAGACAGGAAGTGACATTTATTATGTCCTCAGTTAAATCAGGGTCAGGTGTTGTCATTGTTGATCAGAAAAATAAAGTTTTGCAGTGCTGGTTTTAATGGTGATTTTTATTAACTTGGTTTCTTTTTCCATTTATTGTTATGTGTTTTCAACAAAATGGGCCACAAAACATTTTCTATGTCATTCAAAATGTTTTTAAAAAGTAATAAAAATGTGGAAATCTAATTGTGTCCATTGTGTCTTTACACATTGTCTCTGAGAAGAATTCTGTTGAGTTTGGTAAAAATTAAGATATAAATCAAAAACCTCTGAATGAAGGAACTTTTTCTTTCAATGTCTTGTGCTTTAAAATCAGGGTTGTAGTTTAATGCTGATGTTTCATTAACTGAATAAGTTCTTTGATGATATGAACACAGTTTAAACAGTCAGTAATCAATAAAAACTGAACATTGTTTCAGTTTTCCTGAATGTGCGGTCAGTCAACACTCTGAATTATCTCGGATTGATCCAATCTTCTATTAACCCTTTAGGCCTTTAACAGACACGAGTGACCCTGCAGGTCGTCCACATGTTAAACACTTTAACCTTTAAACAACTACAGGAAACCTTTGTAAACATTTAATTTAGTAGTTTGTTCAATAATTAAACAGAGATTGATTTATTATTAACACATTTTAAACTCAACACAGGCAGGTCAATTATTTTATTATTTCTGTTTTTCTGTTGTGATCAGCTTTTAAATGAATAATGAAACCAGTTCCAACTCAGACAGTAAAGTATAAAGCTAAAGCATTTATGTGATATATTATTCTTTTTAATATTAATACATTAATACTTTCCTTTACTTACTATTTAATATTTTTATTATTTTAATTATGTTTCAATGCACCTGATGTATCTATTTGTATCTTTGTTTTTAACCTTTATTTAAGTATCTTCTTTTTGAAGTTCTATGAAACTCATTATTATTATTTAGTAGTAGCCGTAGTATTTATTATCGATCATTGATCACACTCACTGGTCGATCATTGATCACACTCACTGGTCAACATTTTCATGTGTTTTTATTTATTTAAATGATGAACTTTTTAACAGTTCTAAACTGTATTTTATTTTGAAGTAAACTGAAGCTCGGGAACAGGATGTGATGGTAAAATAATAATAATCTAAAAAAATAATTGACATGTGACTTTAAAGGAACAGTTCACCAAAACACAGTTCAGTGTTTTCCATGAATACATGTTCAAATAAAGACATGTTCCATATAAACAGTTTTACATGTGTGAGGATCTAAATGAAGTACAAACCACAGAGTTTATTAATAAAGTACAAACTGCAGAGTTTAATAATAAAGTATAAACTGCAGTGATGTTGTAAGCAGGCTTTTGGCTGAGAGCAGCAGGTGGTCTGCAGATAAAAATCCAATAAGAACCTTTTAGTTTTCAGTCCATATGACTTTAGATCTAATCTGGATGTTTCAGATTTACCTGAGCAGCTCGTCCTCCTCAATCATCCAAATCCTCAAAACATCATCACAAAATCAGATTACAGACAAAAAGACTCCACAACTCTGAGTAAACTGGTCTGAAATGACGAAGGGTTAATCTGAGGATGAGGATAAAGATGTAAAGCTCTGCCTCTTTTTAAAAACCCTCCAGTCTTCCATCATCTCATCTTCACAGGACAGAAGCTGCTCCTTCACTTCATCACCTCATCTTTGGAGGGTCGAGGAAAGGGTTAAACCTGCAGATATAAAGGTATGTTTTATTAAAAAAGCTCTCCACTCCTCCTTCAGTTCATCGGCTCATCTTCACAGGACAGAAGCTGAAGGAAAGACTCAAATCAACAAAGATAAAGGTGCGTTTCTAAATGAATTTCCAAATAACTTTTTTCATATTTTTCTTGTTTAAATGTTGAATTTATCCACACAGACATTACTTATTTACTGATGTTGTAATTTCTGCCACTTTTAGAACCAACTTGTCTTTACTTCTTTGTTGGTTTTGAAGTTTGTTTGTCCCTCAGATTGATCTCCCTATATGGATGAGAAAACAGCTATGATGATGTTTTAAAGCAGCTGGATGAAGTTTGGATATAAAACCAATGAAACCTGATCCTCCATCTTCAGAGCTGGGGCTGTATCATAACCAGGCTGTGGGTTTTATGAAGCATGGGTATGATACGAGCTCAGTCTGGAGGTGATTCCCTGCAGACTGAGACACAACTAACCTGAACTTCACAAACTCAAAGTTTCACTTTTATCACTTTACTCATTTCAGTGGTTTTTCACATTAAAAGTCCCACACAGATCTCAGTTTTTTTTACCTCTGATGGGAGTTTGCATCTTTATATGAGCTGTGATATCCTGATTTAAATTCTTTGACCAGCATGTGGAGAATAATGTGTGATGTTTTCAGTATTAGATTTAGTATTTTCTTTTGTTTGTTCTGTTATATTTTAGGCAGAGTTACAGACACCTCAGGTGTTTACAGGTGGGCAGGTAAAGGACCAGCATACACCTGTCATATCAGAGAAGGAATGTTAAATAAACCACAAGAGAACATAAAAACTGTACAGACAATAAACTTTTCATTTAAACTTTGTTTCAAGTTTAATTTTGATGTATGGACAAATAGTCCATTAAATACTGACAAGACTTTTATTTTTATACAATAAACATAACAAACTGTGTTATGGCACTGGTTGTTTGTCCTTTACACTGTAGTTTTAGATTTTAGTCACTTATCCCTCCAGTATCCAGTAGAAAGTATTCTACCAAATCCCATTCAGAGAAGTGACTGTTTTATGTGGCCTTCCTTTACTGCAGCTAAACTGTAAAATATGATATTAAATTTTTGAATCATTTCCAGTTAAATCCAAAACACCACACAGCCTGGTGTACCAATAAAAACATTTAACTTTTCATCTGTTAAAATGCACAGAGGTGCGCAATGAAAATGTTGTTTCAAAAATACAGTGAAGTTTGTTGTATTTTCTATGTGACTACTTTTACAGATTAAGTTCAGATCTTAAATCTTGTTCTACCATTTCTGTGTAATATTTTGAACAGAGTTCTGTGTCTTTGTCCATAAACAAAGTCAGTTTAAAATGTAAGATATTTTGAACAGAGTTCTGTGTCTTTGTCCATAAACAAAGACAGATTTAAATATATTTTGAATGGAGTTCTGTGTCTTTGTCCATAAACAAAGTCAGATTTAAATATAAGATATTTTGAATGGAGTTCTGTGTCTTTGTCCATAAACACTGTCAGATATACTAAGATTATTCTTTTTGGATGAGGTTTTGTGTGAAGTCCTCCCATCATGACAGAGCGGAACTAATGTTTCTGCCTGTGTTTCCTGCCGGGAGAGGATCGTGGTTGCACGCGGGAAGCCTGTGCGAGATGGCGGTCGACACACAGACCGTTTAGGACTCGTTCAGATCCGCCGTGTTAGCTAACTTTCTGCCTTATCTTATCCCTACTTCTGATCTGAGCTATGGAGGGGGGTAAACCGAGCCTGGCCCTGGTCTACCAGGCGGTCCAGGCCCTGTACCACGACCCGGACCCGGCCGGGAAGGAGCGAGCCTCGGTGTGGCTCGGAGAGCTCCAGAGATCGGTAAGAAAATGGGAGAGGCCGGGAGATCGGAGCGGGGGACCGGCGGCGTGGAGGACGGAGGGGTATTAGGTGGTTTTAATGTGGTCCGTCTGGACCGGGTTTTAACATTTTACCAGCTAAATAAACGTCAGGTGAACTGAACTGCGCAGTCTCAGAGGAGCTGCAGGTTGCCGTTAGCATCACAGCTAAGCTAAGGTAGCTAAATGAATGGATCAAAACACAAACTGTTAGCTGTATGTTTAGCTTCATTGAATGTCTACTGCCAGTTAATAACTTAAAGAAAAAACACTGTGGTTTTGATTCAATGATGTTTTTCTGTTTAAAGTACAACATATTTTAATGCCAGACGGAGATTCTGGGTTTTAGTCTCAGAGGATTTCAGCAGGCCCGGTCTGCTGCACAGAGCTAGCTCTGTTAGCATGTTAGCATGGCTACTGTAACTGCTACAGTAAAGTTTAGGCTCTGACTTCACGTAACTAGTCAAATAGTTAAAGTTAGTGGCCGCTGATTCGTGCCTCTGGTTAACGGGCAGGATAGCCCTAAACCAAACTCTATTCAAAAATATTACAATTTTTACCTGCAGCGGTACTTTCCAGGCAACAGCCCTGTTATAGATTATCTAAGAGGGTGTTTCACTCAGATACTGAAAGTTTGAAGTATCGGTGATTCATTATGTGCGAGTGCAACATTATGTTGGTTGATGGAGAAGTACGAGTCATTTTCAATCAGGTGTTAGCGTTAGGCTTAGGGTGTGTTCGGTAGCTGTGGTGAAGTTGCGTTGACGTTACTTGTGTTTTGGAAGTGTGTCAAACTGAACTGAGCCTGTTTAGGGTTAGGGCGTGGCAGAAACTCGGACCAGTACTGGTGGTCAGGTTATTGATTAGAGCTTTTATGAATTAGTGCTGTTAGCTTCACACTCTGGCATATTTTATATTACCATTACCACAGTATCTGTTGTTTCTGTTGCCTGACAGTGAATGAAGGCTGACACAGGTAATGTCCATATTTACTGCTGTGGTGGTGGTTGTTGTTGTTGTCATCAGTGTCAGTCTCATGAATCTGGTTCAGCAGATTCTGGTCCTGATGAGACATTTTCCAGCATCATGAGAGTCTGCTACTGTCTGTTAACTGCTCTGCACACTGTGCTCTCCCTGCACAGGTAACCATCAGCACACAGGTAACTGACTCTGTTACGTGCAGCAGCTTCACTTCAGTTTGATTAAAAACACATCTGCAGGGTTTCTGGAGGGCTTGGGTGCTGTGGTTGCAAAATTAGATGTTATTTGACTAAAAACATGCATTTCCCATCATTTCAGATTATTATTGCAATATTTCTAAAAACCCCACAGGTTGTAGTTTGTCACACTACACTCAGCCATTAGTAAGAAAAGAAGTGACTCCAATATGCTCACTGATGAAGTAACGAGATGAAGGAATCCTTCACGTTTTTGTGAGTGATCATAAAAACTACTAATCACAAAATAACTGCGGTTAAACAAGGTGTGTAGTGAAGGGATGTGAACTGTGATCTGCTCATCCTCCCAAGGTTAGGATGGAGCCACCAACCAGCTGTAGGGACGGGATGGTTAGGATTAGATCTTTATCTTATCCATACTCTCACCTGCACGTACAAACAGTCAGGCTGACGTTACGAACAGACAGCTTCGTTTTAGCTGGTTGTAACAACTCGCTGTCAGTTTAACACACGCTGTGATTAAAACAACAGCTGCACACAGCAGGTGGAAACATTATCGCTTTTACTTCTTAAAACGTTACCATCACCTGGTTCACCGTCTCCACGGTGGCCTCTCTGCTGTCCGCTGTGTGTGTGTGTGGGAGCTGAGCCCCGCCCTCGGTCAAACACATACGAGACGACAGAGAAGCTAAATGACAGCAAAACGTGGACGAGAACTCTCAGAGGAGTTTCGTTTCATCTGCGCTGCGCCTACGTGTTACATGTAGAATAAAAAGGCTCGCTGTGAGCTGCTCAGGTGTAGACAGGTGTAATGACATCACTTCCTGTCCTGTCCTGCAGATGTATGCGTGGGAGATCTCAGACCAGCTGCTGCAGCTCAAACAGGATGTGGAGTCGTGTTATTTTGCTGCTCAGACGATGAAGATGAAGATCCAAACGTCGTTCTACGAGCTTCCACCTGAGACACACAATGCACTGCGAGACTCGCTGCTAACCCACATCCAAAACCTCAAAGACCTGTCGCCCATCATCGTCACACAGGTAACTTGTCTGACCTGTTGAGCAGTTACATGTCTGATCACTGAGCAGATGTTCTTTTATCAGCCACTGATCAACCCTTCAGTACTGCAGGAACCCAACAACCTGTAACCCAGAACCTGAACCTTTAAGAGCCTCTTTGGTCTGAGGGTCCTCCACCAGAACAGAACCATGTCATTAAACATGTGACATGTGACAGCAGGGTGACTCGTGTTCCTGTCGTGTTGCAGAGGGAAGTCTGAAATCAGGTTTATTTTGAAGCCAGGTCTCTTCTGGAACCAGAACCAACTGGTCGGTGTTGTGGTGTGACATCACATCTACTTGACCAATCAGGATCAACCCCTTGAGAGTACCTGAATATTCAGTATCCCCTCCTGATCAGAGCTCAGATTTAGTTCCAGGAACTGGCCTTCAAAGCGCCCAGAGAACGTTACATTAACGTCACATGAACCTTTCGTCTCTCTGTGATTCTGTAACATCAGATTCATGTTTCACAACCTGACGAGTGTCGACAGCTGACAGCTTCACTTCCTCATGTTAACACAACAGCATGAACTGAAACAAGCTCTGCTCTGAAGCTCTTATTTATCTGTTTGTCTGATTGGTTCTGACTCTGATCAATAAAACTTCAGCATCAGCTGCTTGTTTTTAACCAAAGTGTGGAGGAAATCAGACCATTAGAATAACAGTGTCAAAACAAGAAGGACGTTTCCTCAGAAAGTCATTCAAGTTTAAACCAGGTTCATTGTTGACTCAGTAAATGTTTCCAAGCCATGGACAGATATCATATCACACATATCAAATAAAAACCCTCTCCAATCACTTTATTGATCTTGTTTTGATTTATTTTCTCTGTGTGACATCTCTTTTCGGTCTCAGCTGGCTTTAGCGATCGCAGATCTCGCTCTTCAGATGGCCTCGTGGAAAGGATGTGTTCACACGCTCATAGAAAAGTAAGAATTCACACAACCACCTTTTTACACACAGGATGTGTTGACTGTAGACATGAACTACAAATATGGCCACCGGATCAGTCAGCAGATAACAATTTGCTTTGTTTGTTTGACACTGGAATATTTAAAACAGCCTGACATGTGTTTAACGCTGCAGTGAGGTTTGTTAAACGTTTCAGAGTAGTACCTGTAACTTTCACACCTGAGGTAATCGGAGTGACGTTTGACAAACAGGTTAGGTTTAGGGTTGAGAGTGAAAACTGAGTTTCTGAATATAAAAACAGACATTTATCTTTGAGTTTTCTGAAGTCAGCTGCTGTTATTTTCTCCCCTGACCTTCTGACTCACCTGTCCATGTCTCTGCCCCCTCTCAGGTACAACAATGACATCAGCTCGATGCCCTTCCTCATAGAGATTCTCACTGTGCTGCCGGAGGAAGTTCACAGTCGCTCTCTACGAATCGGAGCCAATCGTAGGACAGAAATCATCGAGGATCTGGCTTATTACTCCAGCACAGTCGTCACACTTCTGGTCCGTCATCACTGTGTTTCACACATTTTGTTGGGTGTCTAGGATCCATCTACCTTGTCTGCTTCTTACAAATGAAATTCAGTTTTCCAGTTTTTAGTTTCCACTGGTTCTGTCAGACAGCGAGTGTCTTTGTCTGGTTTATTGTGTAAACACTAGGTACTGATGGAAACAAGACCAGGTCGTTCTGTGTCTGACGAAATCTGATATGTTGGATTAACATAAATATATTAAAATGATGTATCAGACCTTTAAAACTTCCAAGACGAGAGATGACCACGATCATCTCAGACTCTGTTTCTGGTTCTATTTTTGTTCCTCTTTAGATGATGTGTCATCATACGGTGTGTTTTTATTTCAGACAACGTGTGTGGAGAAGGCCGGTAACGATGAGAAGATGTTCATCAAGGTGTTTCGCTGTTTGGGCAGCTGGTTCAACCTGGGAATCCTCGACAGTAACTTCATGGCCAGTAACCAGCTGCTCATGGTCCTCTTCCAAGTCCTGGTGAGATTCACACTTTGTTTTATACTCGTCTGACAGGTTTACTGGGACGTCTGCTTCCTGTTTACATACAGGACAGGAGGTATCGCTAGTTTACTACTGCATCATTTCAGATGTAAAACACCACACGGTGCATAGTAAAAAACAGCCGGTTATAAAAACAACCGTGTTCCGTCTGTTGAAACCATTTCCTGATGTTTCCTGATGTCCCCGTCATGTTTGTCTGTCTCCACAGCAGAGGGACGAAACCTCGACCAACCTCCACGAGGCGGTGTCGGACTGCGTCTGCTCAGCTCTCTACGCCATAGAAAACGTGGACACCAACATGGCGTTAGCTCTGCAGCTCTTCCAGGGCGTCCTGACGCTGGAGACAGCCTATCACATGGCTGTGGCCCGAGAAGACCTTGACAAGTGAGGACACGCAGGAAACTGGTTCTGATTGTGTTGTCCAGTGTACGATCAGTGTCATCAGTCACAGTTACGTTTGGTTTTTGTCCTCAGAGTGCTGAACTACTGCAGGATCTTCACTGAACTCTGCGAGACATTTTTAGAGACAACAGTCAGGACTCCAGGTCAGGGTATGGGAGACCTGAGGACACTGGAGCTGCTGCTGATCTGTGCAGGACACCCGCAGTACGAGGTACCAAAATAACCTCAACACCTACAGTCCCAAAATAACCACAACACCTATAGTCCCACAATAACCTCAACACCTACAGTCCCAAAATCACCACAACACCTATAGTCCCAAAATCACCACAACACCTACAGTCCCAAAATCACCACAACACCTTCAGTCCCAAAATCACCTCAACACCTACAGTCCCAAAATAACCACAATACCTGCAGTACGAGGTGCAAAAACACTAATCTCTCTGTTTTCTGATCTTTGTGATCCAGGTTGTGGAGATGTCCTTTAACCTGGTTATAATTCTGGTCTCTGTGGTCTCTGCCTTGTGGATTCTTAATTTCAGATTATAAATCTGGTCTTTGTATCCTGGTCTCTGTGATCCAAGTTGTGGAGATCTCCTTAAATGTTGTATAATAGTCCTGGTCTTTATGTTCTGGGCTGTGTTCTGATCCAGGTTGTGGAGATCTCCTTTAACTTCTGGTACCGTCTTGGAGAACATCTGTATAAAATAAATGATGCAGCTCTTCACAACATCTTCAGACCGTACATCCAGAGACTTCTGCACTGTTTGGCCCGACACTGTCAGCTCGATCCAGACCATGTAAGTTACCTGGTCCAGTCTACACACAGCCCCCCCCCGACCGATGAAATCCTCAGCCTGAACTTTATTAGTGGGTCAGATATCAGTCAGAGAAAACTCTGTCTGTAGTCTGGATTCATCAGCAGACAAGTACTGTTTAAACATGCTCAGTAAAGTTCTGTTGGTTTCATTTGGGTTGTAGGTCATCAGTGTCATTTTAAGAACTTTGCATTATTAATCCTGGCCTTCAGTATAAAGTTGTTGTTACCCGACAGGAGGGAATCCCAGAGGACACCGATGATTTTGGGGAATTCAGGATGAGAGTCTCGGACCTCGTTAAAGACGTCATTTTTCTGGTTGGATCCATGGAGTGTTTCTCTCAGGTAACTTTAGTTTTAATCCACAAATGATCAACAACAACAAAAGGCTCATTTTCTGTTTGGTGAACATGAATGCAACAATTTCTTTGGTGCTTTATTCACCAAATGTTTTCAGCTTCTATCAGGGGGCCTTTATGATGGCAAGATAGCCCAAAAACGAAAATGTACTTTTGGTGTGCCGTGCTTTGATGGTGAACATGGATGATGGATTCTATTCAGTGTTCTCCTGTTTGTTCTCAGTTGTATTCTACGTTAAAAGAGGGGAACCCTTCCTGGGAGGTGACAGAGGCCGTTCTCTTCATCATGGCTGCGATTGCAAAAAGTGTTGATCCGTGAGTATCTCAAGAGTCACTTTATCATCTAAAAGCTGTTTCGTCCAGGACAGGAAGGAAATATTTAGGGAAACACAGGAACACAAGATGTGTTAAAGATGTCAGTTATTGTCAGACCTCTTATGTTGTTCTCTTTCTGAATCTGTTACCTGCAGAGAAAACCACACGACCTTGCCGGAATAAATTTAGAATGATTTCAGTTTAAAGTGCCTCTCTGACTCAGTTTGTGTTTGTCTTTCAGGGAGAACAACCCGACACTGTCTGAGGTTTTGCAGCAGGTGGTTTTACTTCCAGAAAGCGTACACATGGCGGTTCGTTATACGAGCATCGAGCTGGTCGGAGAGATGAGCGAGGTCGTGGACAGAAACCCAAGATTCCTCGGTACGAGTTAATGATTTAAAACTAAAACCTGCTGCTGGTTGGGGTTCAGACTGATGTTTTGATGGTCTGATCTTATTACAGACAAAAAATAATCCGATTCAGACCTGCAAGTGTTGTTTTTCTCCAAGATTTAACCGACAATAATGAGAGAAAGGGTTTCTCCTTCCTGTCTCTGATCTGTCTGAACATCATGTGTTCGAGTCTGTATAGACATGTTTCAGAGCAACGGCATCAGCGAGATGTGCGCGGGGGGGTAAGGTCGGAAACAAACCAGAATGACTGAGGAGATCAACATGCGGAGTTGTTTTTGTGCCTTAAACTGCACAAATCACAAAAGTAATGAGCGGAAAATGTTCATTATCCCAAGAAGGAAACCTGCTTGTTAGCTCAGAGTGCAGAATTAGCTGTTCAGTGATCTGGTCAGAGCTCTGGGTTTTCTGAAGGCTGTGGATGGTTTCACACAGCTCCTACTAGAGGTCGACCGATTAATCGTTTTGCCGATTAATCGGCGCAGATAAGACGTTTTACAAACTATCGTTATCGGTGGAACTTGGCTCCGATACTGACCGATAGCTGTGCAGACACCACCGGCCTTGCAGAGACACATCACCGTTTTGCATGGAGGCTCCATACACAAAGTCAAGGAAATGTCTCTTTGTGTACCTGAGATAATTAATATTTTAATGAAAGTTAACTTTATATAAGACAGCTTTATTCATAAATGAGTGACTTAGTTAGGTAGTTGGCTATTCGTAAGTGCAATATCTGATCATTTGAGGGCCAATTTTGTTGAAAATATCTGTGTGCGTGTGATTAACTCCTGCTAATAACCTAAACAACTGTTTAAGACCCCATGAAATTGCACTCTTTCTTCCTTGATTTTATGAGTGCTGGCACTCAATGTGCTCAACCGGGAGAGGGGCAGCCGTAAATGTGCGACATACTTTAAATTACGTTTTCAATGTATACTGCATCAGAGATATTTGCTTCAGAAAGCAATTCTCCACTCCATGAAAAAACCTTAAACGCATTATCTCTCTAATATATAGGCACACTAACACAACACTATCAGCTCCTTGTCCACAGTGCAAGACAGGCAGACAGGGAGGAAAAGAAACCATTCAACTTTTACTTTACTTACAATTTGGCGTTCTCTCTTCCAAATAATCCAGCCACGCAACTATCCATTCATGAAATGAAATCGCACACTTGAGGATCCTCCTTAGTATGTGTCATATTATCGTAATATTTGACCGCTAAGCAGCTGATTCCATGCCAATCAAGTGTAACGTTAAAGTAAACGCAACACGTTAACGACAAGGAGAAGCGCTCGTCTTCACTCCTAAATCCCATTTCATAAATCACCAGGGTAATCAACACAACAGTAACGTTAGACAACACGGAACACTAACCAACCACACAATCGGCCAACATATTCGAGGACGTTACATGTTCACTACATAGCTAACCCAACATTAGCCGCCTTGAATCCTGCAATCAGTCATCATATATTAACATCACTTGTTGTCAGCTCACCTCATGCCTTTACACGCTTTTTCTTTCAGTAAAGCAAATAAAAAATAATCCATGTCTTGATCACGTAAAGTAATCCAGTTGGAGATTTGTACTTCAGCAGTTCAGGTCCAGCTTGCAGTTTTGCAAAATCCCCGTGATTTCTCCACATCATTGTAAATAATGTCCATAACGTTACCTTGCCACGAGAGAGAGAGAAAGAGAAATATATATTTGCCTTATGTACAATTTATGACATTAATAAATATATTCATATTACAGTAGGTGTGTTCTCACTATCTGTAGAGCTAACTTTGTGCATTTCCTCAATTAGCATTATCACTGCTACAAGCTACTGTTTCTCGCTGGAATATGTCTCATGTTAGCTGATGGAGCTGACAGATGTCTATCAAAGGTGATGTGGTTAAAAAAGTTTTGGAAATGCAAGGATGAGTGTCGCCAACAAATTCACCTCTAAACTGCAGTTTATTTACTGAAAATCTCCGTATATACGCGGCGCGCACATCCTACGCTAGACATGCTTTTACAAAACGTTAAATAACTTTTGAACCGTTCATGATCTTTAAATTGTGTCTGAATCGTGAGATTCTCCACTTTCTGAGGTAACTTGAATGGAGCCTTTACGACAACCAGGCCCGATGTACGGTGCGTGCGATCACGTGCTACGGGAACGCAAACTTTCTGGCTCACTTGAGCATCGCAGTTTGCGCTGGCAAAGCACCAAGAAAAGAATAAATACACGGTGAAAGAGGTTTTAGACATGATCTTTCATGAAAATCAAGAAGATGTAAATGACAGCCATTCAGATCTTGACTGCTGGTAGCCTACGCAGATGAGGAGTAGCCTACGAGGAACGCCTTGATCCAAAAATAGTTTACAATGTGAAAGTTCACGTTCAGTACAGTTTTTAGTGTTTTCTGTGAGGAATAAAAATGTTATTTTTGAAGAAGTAAACAACTACTGTTATCCATATATCAACAGGTTGTCTATTTTCCAATGATACATAACACTTTGATATTTACTCTCAGAGGTCATATTGACCAAAATATAAAGACAGCACCAAAATGTAGGCTATATATTGTCACACTGTCTACTGAAAAAACGCCCAGGACAATATCCAATAAATGGCTGTAACTCAATGAGGAAAGGTTATATTTGCACCAAACTTCACATGGAGTTCCAAAACACCTACAAACAACTTTTCACATTGAAAAAATAAAAATTCCCAGGTTGACTATGGAGTTATTAAACAAAACACAAGTTTTTTTCACTGGGTGTTTTTTTTAATGTCAAATATGGTATGCTCACACTAAGGTAATGCATGATGGTGACTTTACACTGCACCAGAAAGAAAGAGTAGGTTCCCCTGAATCATATGATGTATAACACCTGATACTGACTGAAGGAATGAGCTCAGAATTGGCAAAAATATTAAACTATGTCCAGGCGTTTCTTTGTCTATGTAGGTTTAAGAGGGTTAAACCCTGTATTTCCTCTTCCCGTCAGACCCAGTGTTGAACTACTTGATGAAAGGTCTCAGAGAGAAACCTCTTGCATCGGCAGCAGCAAAGGCAATCCACAACATCTGTTCAGTGTGCAGAGATCACATGGCTCAACACTTCCAGGGTCTGCTGGACATCGCTCGCTCCCTCGACTCCTTCGCCCTGTCGACTGAGGCAGCTGTAGGACTGCTCAAAGGTACGTTAGTACACCTATAGCCAGCTGTGATAGAATTGCAGCGGGTTCCATAAGTACTGTGAGGTTTGGGGGGCTTTAAACCAGGTGAGTCATGACTCTGAGACAAGCATGGATCTCAAACAAAAGATTACTTTATTTTTCTTATGGGGAGGGGTTGGTGATGAGGGGTTGAAGAAACCAGGGATTAGTCTTGTTGGGTGCTTCTTGGCAATTTTGCTCCCTGTAGGCAGTAGAGAAGAGGTTAATGGACAGCTATGAATCAGCAGAGACTTCTAGTGTGAGGGTTTCATTCAGCTTGTTGATGTTAGCAGTTCTGTCCCAGTCAGTCTCCTCAGCACAGCAACAGTAGCCCTCTCTCTTCTGCTTTCTCACTCTTCAGTCTTCTCTCTCTTCAGCCTTCTCTCTCTTCTCTGACTCACCACTGATTGTTCTTCCAGGAACACTTTGACCACCTGGTTGGCTAACTAGTAACCTTCCTCAGCTCCCTTCATGACCTCAGGAGCTGACGGTGGTAATACTGGTGCCTGACAACTACTCCCAGCTGGTGCCAATGGGTGGAAGGGAGCTGTTCCCATCACAAACATGTTTAAAGCTGCAGACTTGCATGTAAACAGAACAGTGGTCAATAAGGTGTGCTCTTACCTGTACAGAAACTACAAAACTACATTTATTAGTTTATTTTTATTTACCTGTGCAGGTACAGCTCTGGTCCTGGCTCGTCTTCCTCTGGAGAAGATTGCAGAGTGTCTGAGCGATCTCTGTGCTGTTCAGGTCATGGCTTTAAAAAAGGTCAGTCTATGTTTGTGGAAACTTTGAATGTCTGACTGTACTTGTGTCTGTACGACAGAATGAGCAGAAACTCTGAATGAAAACACAAATACTCAAACTAAAACCAGAAATTTTGTTTTGTCTTTCAGCTTCTGGCTGAAGAATCAACAAACGGTAAATCAGCTGATCCCACCGTCTGGCTGGACAGACTGGCTGTTATCTTCAGGTGAGTTTACCTGTTGATTTACCTGTAGTCAAATATTATTCAAACTTGATTTAAATTACGAAGCAGACAGTGAACATGTTCATCCAGTTTGTTTGTTTTTACTTCAGGCACACAAACCCCATCGTAGAGAACGGACAGACTCACCCCTGTCAGAAAGTCATCCAGGAGGTAAAACACCTGATCTCCCCTCATCTCACCTGAGTTTTACCTGGAAGAGTCATTTGAATATTTACACATAAGTATTTTATTAATAAATAGCCTTAATCATGAGACCTACCTGTTGATCAGATCAGTTTGGTAATAAGTTTTACCTGTGTCATATGACTTATCTAGTAGATCTTGTAAAATGTGTTATTACCATGTCTTACCTGTATGAAGTATTTTATATTCTTACCTGTGTCATGTGATTCACTTATAGATCTGATATGCATTTTATATATTTTACTTGCATCATGTGACTCACCTGTAGATCAGATTTGACGTATTTTATATATCTTAACTATGTTATGTGACTCACCTGTAGATCTGGCCAGTGCTGTCGGAGACTCTCAACACTCATCAGGCTGATAACAGAATTGTGGAGCGATGCTGTCGTTGTCTCAGGTTTGCTGTACGATGTGTCGGGAAAGGCTCCGCCTCCCTCCTGCAGCCGCTCGTCACTCAGGTGAGACACACCTGGACTGACACACCTGCAGTGTCATGCTGTGTTCCCAACAAAAGCAAAGCGAATTTTTCGACTTGCGTTACTTGCGAGAGTTTGACCGCAAGGGATCATTTGTGAACAAATAAACATAACACTCGAATATTCGCCCTTCTGGGTTCATAACATCATCCGGAGGCACACACAGCTCGGTGAATTTCACCGCCTTCTCCAGGAACTGCGTCTGGATGACTGCGGGTTCCAGCTCTACTTGAGGCTGACCAGTGCCCAGTGATTGGTGCCAGGATTTACTACTACAGCGGTATGAACCAAAAATCAACAGATTTTGCTGTGATTTAATTGCAATAAACGGATCAAAAGGCTGCTGAAATAACTACATCATGATGTCGATTCGTAAAAGTCTGAATTCATGCTATGTAACGTCTGTCCGCAAGATGACCAGCAAATCATTTTTAAAATGCTTGTTTTCTGAATGGAGTTTGGATCGATCAGGGCTAGTGACTTGGTTCATAGTAAAGTACAACCGATAGCTGCAATCAAGTAACAGACACAAATGAAGTAGCATCATAGAGCTCTGGATGCCCACAGGCGGCTTTTTTCTCCTCCATTTCTGATTCAATGTCAGGAGGAGACTCAAACGGCTTTCGCGACACAGCGTCACGCGAATTTATCGCGGGGATTGAAAAATTCCAACTCGCGCGAATATGCGAATTTCGCGTGATTATACCTGGACGGACAGCCCTGGACTGTGTCATACTGTAACATATTCACAGTCTTTTATCTACCTGTTCATTTGTTAGTTTTTACACACCTGTTCATTGATTTTCTGATTTGATGTTTGTTATCATCAGATGGTGAGTGTGTACCAGGTGTATCCACACTCCTGCTTCCTGTACCTGGGAAGCATCCTGGTGGACGAATACGGCATGGAGGAGGGCTGCAGGCAGGGACTGCTTGACATGTTACAGGTAAGCACACACCTGTCCACCAGGTAAATTAACTTGTAAACACACCTGTGGACCGGGTAAACGCATCAACACACCTGTGCACCAGGTGTCAAAACAGTTGATAAAATAATCTAATGGTGGTGGTGGTGGTGATGATGATGACCTCCTCCACCTTCCCTCAGGCTCTGTGTATGCCGACCTTCCAGCTGTTGGAGCAGCCGAATGGTCTGAGGAATCATCCTGATACCGTGGACGACCTGTTCAGACTGGCCACCAGGTGAGTGCAGGTTCACCTGAACAGAAAGGGTTTTTCTAATGAGGTTTCATTCAGGACCGTCCTCTGATGGCTGATAGACTTGACGTCTACCTGTACATCTACCTGACGTCTAACTGTATATCTACCTGATGTCTACCCATCTCTCTGTCTGTTCAGGTTTGTCCAGAGGAGTCCAGTCACTTTACTCAGCAGCAGCATCATTATTCATATCATACAGTGCGCCATCGCTGCCACCTCATTGGACCACCGAGATGCCAACTGCAGCGTCATGAAGTTTGTCCGAGACCTCATCCACACCGGAGTCGCCAACGATGTGAGTCATCAGAAATAAAAAGATTAAACTTCAAGACTCAGATTAAAGGCTAAACTTTACTGAGAACTGAATAAAAACATGTAGAAGAAGAGAACTCTTCGAAACATGTGACACTGTAGAGAACCTGAACCAATATCCAGTGAACATGAAGATAAAAAAGTCTCTGCAGCACGGACATGATTACAGTGTCTGTCCTCTCTCTAAAGCAGGGACATGATTAGAGTGTCTGTCATCTCTCTGCAGCGCGGACATGATTACGATGTCTGTCCTCTCTCTGCAGTGTGGACATGATTACAGTGTCTGTCCTCTCTCTGCAGCGCGGACATGATTACAGTGTCTGTCCTCTCTTCTCTCTCTCTGCAGCACGAGGAGGACTTTGAGGTGAGGAAGCAGCTGATTGGTCAGGCCATGGAGCAGCACGGTCAGCAGCTCGTCACTCAGCTGATGCACTCATGTTGTTTCTGTCTGCCGCCATATACGCTGCCCGACGTCGCCGAGGTGCTGTGGGAGGTCATGGTATTCGACAGACCTGTGAGTATTAACAGTACCACCTGGTCAGGTGTGTCACCTCTTGTTTCTCAGGTATGTACTGATTTTTAAACTGTCTTTTGTTTCAGACGTTCTGTCGCTGGTTAGAAAACGCTCTCAAAGGTTTACCGAAAGAGACGTCAGGAGGAGCTGTGACTGTCACTCACAAACAGCTGACTGACTTCCATAAACAGGTCACCAGGTGAGACACCTGCAACAACAGGAACAGCAGCAATATGAGCAACATGAACATGTACAACACCTGCAACACGAGCAACCAGCAGCAACTGACTTGTTACACTGACCATTTGATTGTTTGACTCTTTGGTGTTTGCCCAAACTCTTCAACATGAGTCATATCAAGGCTTATTATTATTATTTTTCTCCTCCCTCATGGATCTGAAAAGATAAACTAATATATTAAATATATATAACAGACCAGAAAACGGATTCTTGGAGAACACATTTTAAATTGTAACCTGCTCTCTGCAGGTGATCCAAAAGTTATGTTCAGGTATTTTAATAGACAGGTGCTAAAGGTTCTGTGAAACATGAATCCTGTTGACTTTGTATCAATGAAAAAACAGTTAACAACCTTTGAGAAACTGTGTGTGTCGACCATGTTTGGAAACCTGATGTTACCTTTGGTCAGATATTAAAGAGTGCTCTGGTTGACTGACAACATGTCACATGATATGTGATGAGGTCACTCAGGTTAACTGTGGTGGGTCATCAGTGTGGGTTGATATGAAATAATAATCCATGAGTTGTTGGGTTAGGAATAACAAACAGACCAAACCTCCATGTCAATGTTATTAAGGTCTCGTCTCACACCAGATGACATTTAAAAAGTCTGAAATTATCGTGAAGCATTTACACCGATCAGCCATAACATTATGACCACTGACAGGACAGTGAAGTGAAGAACATTGATTATCGCGTTACAGTGGCACCTGTCAGTGGGTGGGATATATTAGGCAGCAAGTGAACATTTTGTCCTCGAAGTTGATGTGTTGGAAGCAGGAAAAATGGGCACGTGTAAGGATGTGAGCAACTTTGACAAGGGCCAAATTGTGATGGCTAGGCGACTGGGTCAGAGCATCTCCAAAACTGCAGCTCTTGTGGGGTGTTCCCGATCTACAGTGGTCAGTACCTACCAAAAGTGGTCCAAGGAAGGAAAACTGGTGAACTGGCTCATTGATGTGCGTGGGGAGCGAAGGCTGGCCCGTGTGGTCTGATCCAACAGAAGAGCTACTGTAGCTCAAATTGCTGAAAAAGTTAATGCTGGTTCTGATAGAAAGGTATCAGAACACACAGTGCATCGCAGTTTGTTGCGTATGGGCTGCGTAGCCGCAGACCGGTCAGGGTGCCCATGCTGACACCTGTCCACCGCCGAAAGCGCCTACAATGGGCACGTGAGCATCAGTACTGGACCACGGAGCAATGGAAGAAGGTGGCCTGGTCTGATGAATCACGTTTTCTTTTACATCATGTGGATGGCCCGGTGCATGTGTGTCTGGGAGGGACGGCGCCAGGATGTACTATGGGAAGAAGGCAAGCCGGCGGAGGCAGTGTGATGCTTTGGGCAATGTTCTGCCATTCATGTGGATGTTTGACACGTACCACCTACCTAAACATTGTTGCAGACCAAGTACACCCCTTCATGGAAACGGTATTCCCTAATGGCAGTGGCCTCTTTCAGCAGGATAATGCGCCCTGCCACACTGCAAAAATGGTTCAGGAATGGTTTGAGGAACACGACAACAAGTTCAAGGTGTTGACTTGGCCTCCAAATTCCCCAGATCTCAATCCAATCGAGCATCTGTGGGATGTGCTGGACAAACAAGTCTGATCCATGGAGGCCCCACCTCGCAACTTACAGGACTTAAAGGATCTGCTGCTAACGTCTTGGTGCCGGATACCACAGCACACCTTCAGAGGTCTAGTGGAGACCATGCCTTGACGGGTCGGGGCTGTTTTGGCGGCAAAAGGGGGACCTACACAATATTAGGCAGGTGGTCATAATGTTATGGCTGATCGGTGTACATCATGAAAGGTTTACTGCTTTCAACTACTGATGGAAATTCAACTGAAAATTAAAACCTTGCAGTTCTGAATTGTGTCAAAGAATGAAATCTGCATTTTGGCAACAGCAACTTTTAATGATAGTGCAGAATTTTTACCCCCAATTTAATCACCATATGAACCACGAGTGTCAGAAGTTTCTGCTTTGTACAGGCTTTGAAAAGGAAACGTGAACTCGGGAGAAAGGCTGAAAGAAGTTTAGAGTAACATCGATAAAAAGCTCCAGTAATGACTCATCAGCCAGCCATGACTCATCTGAAATACTTGGATCTGTGAGGTGTTCAGGGACATGTGGAGCTGACAGTGAGGCATTCAGGGACATGTGGAGCTGACAGTGAGGCATTCAGGGACATGTGGAGCTGACAGTGAGGCATTCAGGGACACATTGAACAGTATGGGACGTGTTGATTGGTCATATCAGCAGCCTGAGGCTGACATGTTTTTGTTGAGACTCGTCAATATAAATGTGGAATGCAGAAAAACTGGAGTCCTGACAGCGAGTTCAGACTCGTCCTGGAATCAGACAAATCAGGCGACACCTGAGCTCTGAGGACTCACCTGAGTTTACCAGAACACACTAAACTACAGCAGGGGGAATGTTTGACTTTGATTCTGACAGCTTTATAGTAAAAACATCTGTTGCTGATACAACAGTCCTAATTCTGACATTGAACAAAGAGCGTCACCTGCAGGTAGAAGAACAAAATCACGTGAAGGACAAACATGACAGAAATTAACAGTACCACAGAGACGACTGTCTGTAACCATAGTAACATCTTTCACACCAAAGGAAAAAAAAGAGAAGTCTACTAAACATGTCAAACTATTAATTCTTGTGTTTCTTCTCTTCAGTGCTGAGGAGTGTAAACAGGTGTGTTGGGCCATCAGAGAGTTCACCAGACTGTTCCGATAGCTGCAACCTTCACACGACACCAGGTAACCATTCACACAACTTTCTCCATTCCTGAACCAAAGATGACACTGATATTAAAACGTTGTTTCATGTTGTGAATTGGATGCCTGACAAACGTCCATCACCGAAACATTGTCTCTAATAAACTCAGTCTATGGGAATTTTCTTTCACCTTATTTTATTTTATCACGCACCTGTATACCAGGTGTGAAAGATAACACTTAACTTGGAAATGATAAAATCTCAGAATCCTCTGGTCATTATGTTCTTACATTCATTGATGAAGAGTCTAAAATGTAAAAACGATACAGAACCATGAAATTAAATGTCAGTGTCAACACTAAGTTGTTCTTTTTCTTCTTCAGGTTAAATCTTTTGTTGTCCAACATTCAGAGGTGACGGCAAAAAGCTGCGACTGCAGACGAGGATCCAAAGGGACGAGATGAAGATGAAGATGATGAAGATGGAGGAGGGACTTTGAATGTGAAACAGGACGAATCATTCTGAAGGACTGACAGAGTGAAGACTGATTGGACAGACTTGAGTCCTCCAACCCGACCCCTGACCTCACCTGACCTCACCTGCAGCAGGTGTCAGGTGGGCGGGGTCGGGTCCAGCAGGTGGGCAGGGTCAGGACTAGGAGGAGTTCACTAAGTGAACTGATCAGTCCTGTTGGATCTTCATCAGTAATCAATCGTAGGACGTGCCTGGTCAACAGTTTTTAAGAGAAGATTTATTTTTGGGACTTTGGTCGTGATGTTTTTTGTCCGTGCCATACAAAGAGCCAAAAGATTTCCCATGATGCTCTTGGCTGAGCGGCTGCCTGTGGAGGCTTAATGGTGGAGGATTTGGCGTCACCTTTGACCTTTTTAACTTTGGTTGAATTTTAGTTGTTTTTCCACAAAGTGAGACAGAGTGAACTCTGGGTAATGAGACGGAGAGACTGACACCATGACATCATTGGTGATGTAGCCTTGTTGTAAACAATAAAAAAAAACAACTGAAACAACAAATATGTCTGGTTTAGTATTTAAAACATCCTGTTTGAGTCTGAGCCACAATTTCTGGATGTGTCTCATTGTGCACTTTACTGAAGCTTCTGTATGCTGCTGTTTATCGGGACGTTAACCACACAAACATTTACCAGGTGGTGTGAACTTTAACCACAAACATTTATGGGAAGGGAGGTGTGAAGGTTAACCAGACAAACATTTAGGGGGAGGGAGGTGTGAAGGTTAACCAGACAAACATTTGTCAAACCAGTCAGTCAACATCACAAGTCTTCTCTTTTCTAAAATTGAAACAACTTGGTTGTAAACATTTCAGATAAAGCAGAAATCTCACCTTTATTTCAGTGCCCGGGTAAGTTTTTGAGTGTGGAACAGGCTCATTGCTGCCCCCCTGTGGTTGATGAAGAAAATCCAAGATTTGCTTTGTTTCACAGCGTAGGGAATTTTGAATGGGCTTCATGCTGCATCCATAAAAAACTTTCCACATACATAAAAGACAAGGGTAAGACAGCTACAGGGAACAAGAAACATACTGTATTTAAGAACATAAACATATAGTAAAAAACACTGATGTTAAATAGCTAGAATACAAATAAACCTCTGTTGATTTATATATCGGTCATCCTTGTTTGAGCTGCCATTTAAAATTTGTGTTAAAGTAGGGATAAAAGAGTTTTTAAATGTATTCAGTTGACAATGTGGTGATCTAAACCTCCTCCCTGTTGGCAGTAGCTGGTACTCAGTGTGTAGCACACGGGATGGGTCTGTTATTATCGTGTAGGCTTGCCTTAGAACAGTCTGTTTGTAGGTAGACTACAGGGACACACTGAAACTGCAGTTCTCACCAGCTGTAGTCAGTTGAAGTTAGACACCAGAGGATGGATGCTGGGTTTGATTGGTTATTGGCTGAAATGATGAATCAATTACCATAATAAATGTAGAATAATTGTTTGTTTCAGCCCCACTATCTTTATTTATTTGTACATATCCTGACAGCATGACATGGAATAACAAACCTGTTAGCATTTCTTGTAATAGACCCTCATACTATCACCCAGGGAGAAGCAGATAAAGAAATATCCAGATTGTGTTCCCTGGACAAATGAATATTGATGTGTGTGACATCAGCTGATTACAACTGTTGGTCACAAACCAGGAGCCAATCGTCAAAAGGCAGCCATTTACTATAGGTGCAACCACAAACCATGATGTATCAAATTTGGAGAGGCATGCAGCGGGTCTGTGCCCCAACTGAAATGATGTAAAGATGTTGATTTAGAGCGTATGTGAGAGTTTAAAGATCGGTGCAAGAACCATGAATCCCTTCAGTCTACATTCCTGTCAGACTGCAGAAAGTCTTGAACTAATAAAATCTGAATCTTAAAGAATATCTTTATATAGAGTATGAGAGAGTATGAACACCTGCAGGAAACCAGCTGTGGTTCATTCAGATCTGAGCTTCAGGTGTTTTATCTTCACTCAGTAATCTGACACAGGTGATGTCACTGCCGCCTTCTGGGTAATGTGATGTCATCATTACAGCTCGGTCCTTTGTGTTTACATTTACCTGGCGGAGACCCCGTCTGCTGGGAGTTCTGGTCAGACTGGTTTCTGTTTATTGTCACTTGATACTCAGACCTGAACCAGCTGAGAGTCCAGACTACTCTCTGAAATCCTGAACCAAAGCAGAAACACTGATTTCATCCTGTTCTGATCCGTCATGGACAGACATTTTATAAAAGATACTAAAAACTTTATCAGTGATCCAAACAGACAGGATGAGATTAACTGATGAATGTTTCCAGAAAAATAATAAAACGAAACTTAAAAGATGAATATCTTTTAGTTGTTTGAACATCATACCAACATAAAGTTTGTCCTGAGGGTGGCGCTAGAGGAAACATCATTAACAAGGACATGGAGTCATTCAAATCTACAGAGTTCATCCCCTGGAGAGAAAGGGTAAATATGGAAATAAGGGGATCAGAACATTTTGTGTTAGTCTGTCGTTTAGATTTTAATATTTCTTGTAGAGCTGCAACTATTGATTATTTTCATTATCAATTAATTTACGGCTTATTTTCTCAATCATTTTGTTTATAAAATGTTAGTAAATAGTGAAAAATGTCCATCTCAGTTTCTCACAGTCCAACGTGACGTCCTGTGTCAAATGTCTTGTTTTGTCCGAACCAACAGTCGTTAGACGATCAACTAACTGATTAATTGACTAATTATCATAGATCTGCTTTTTTGTGCACAAGAGGAGACTTTGTCTGGATGGTGGTGCTGGAGGGTTAGGAGGTGTCAGGAGGTCACCAGAACCATCAGTTTTCACCTTTTGGATCCTAAATATCCCGAGTAAATATCACTTAAATGTCATTAGTTATCATCAGCAGTATCATCAGTAGAACAAAAATAATTTGAAAGTATGGACCTTGTTGTAGTATCGGGACTATTGTGGACAAGATCTGTATTTCCCGGTAAACAAAGACGTAAAAACAACAGCTGATATATGAAAGAATACTGCAGCGGTGTTTATTGAAATCCTGAATACACTCACTGAGAGGAAATTTACTGAAATGATCTAAAACTGTTTAAAAACACAATGATGTGTTTGTGGTCCCTGAACATGTCAGAGGTTAAAGGACAGATTTGGGTTTTTCAAGTCTGTTTTAATCCAAGAAGCTAATTTAAGGCTTCAGAGCATTAGACGAATCGTGGAGATCTTCCAAAGTTACAGACTGTTTAGTATAAAATTCCCTCTTTGTGTTTCCTTGTTGAGCTGCAGTGGAGGGATATGTACAGGTAGTCACATGAAGATGTGTTGTTGGGACAAAACATCCAAAATAAACCTGCAGACCACTGTCAGGCCGAAGATACCCATATGTTTAGTGTAACTCTAACTGTAAGCTTCATATCAACTTCAGCTGAACTTAGAAGGACTGTGGCTTTAGACCTCCATCTTTTACAGTGTAGTTGAGTTATGAAGAGACCACTTCAGTCAGTAGGAACGATCACTCTTTACATGGACATGAGAGATGTTTTAGGATAGACTTGAAAAAATGTGGACCTGTCCTGTAACACAGTACAATACTGATTATCACAGTTAGCTCCAGTTCACACTGAAGAACATAATCAGAAGGTTTCACTTCCTTTAAAACTGAGCTGAGATCAGCTGATCAGTCGACAAACTTGTGGGGAGAAAAAAATGGTTTTCATGTTTGTTTCTCTGCAGATGAGATTTTGTTTTCTAACTAAAGTTCAGTTTAACAAGTGCAGGATGGATGAAACCATTTGAATCTTTACATACTAACAAATCGTGTATAGTATATATTGAAATAATCTGACGCTCGTCGTTACATTCAGCTGATCAGAAGTTTGTTCTGATTATTTTTGATCGATATTGTTAATCTGTTAATTAGCTGTTTAAAAACTTTATAGACAAACCTATTCTGTAGAAACAATCTGAGCAGCGTCGACCTGAACTCATCAGGACTCCACAGTGTGAAGGGTTCATTGAAGGACCAGTACAGTGTTTAATACAAACACCTGGAGTGTACGGGAACTCAGAATAGGATGTGGATCTGCTGTTGGTCTCAGGTCCTCCTGAACCTCCTCGAGTCCTGGAGCTGATGATGATGATGAGGCAGGACAGCCATCCACCGTCCCAGTGTCAGAGTCCTTGTGTTCAGGGGATGTTGGGGGTCCAGGGCCCCTGGATGTGTTGGCTCTGCAGGAGCCTCTGCAGCTCCTTGAACTGCTCCACTGTCTGGTCCTTTACGTCAGGGTTTGAGATCTGCAGCCGGATACTGTCTGTGGACCAGCTGAGTTCTCCAGAGAACATCTCTGTCAGGATCCGAGCCACCACAGGAACCACCTGAGGACAACGAGAACCAGGTTAAAACTGGACAACAAGAACCACTTTACTGCCGGACGACGAGAACCAGGTTAAAACTTGACAACAAGAACCACTTTGCTGCCAGACGACGAGAACCACAGAGAGAACCACTTTACCCACTATTTACATCTTAAACATTTTTTCACAACTTATGTTGCAATCCCAAATTTTCACAGGAAGTTGTTGGACGGTCAGGGTGGCAGGGTGAGTTGTTTGTCATGACAAACAAACAACATAACATAACAAAATGTATCCCCTCCAGACATGTTTTAACACATACAAATATTCTGCTTGGCATAATGTGTGTCTGTACAATTTTTCCACAAAAAACTTCAATTGCCCAGTTAAAACTTGAAATGACACCTACTTCTTCTCCGTCATGTAATCCAGAATCTCTGAATCTGTAAATATCGTTCCTTTCTAAAGTTTAACAGCTGGATACAAGATGTCTTCTTCACTGTAAAGTCTCTGTGTTTGTGACCTGGAGGCTTCAAGTTTCCACATCACACTGTGTCAGTTTCATACTGGCTCCAAACTAGCTGTGATGCCATAAGTCCTGCAGGTATGTCCAGGCTGAGATTTAAGGTGTGCAAAGACCTCCTTCAGCAGATGAATGTGAAAACAATCTCATTCTGGACAGTGAAGCTCAAAGAAGCCAAACACATTTTTGAGTGGATGTGGACTTTAAATTATGATGGCAGATTAGTTTGAGTGCCCCCCCCCGCTGGACGAGTGTTGATGTCAGATGAACAAACCTGGACGATGATGAGTTTTTTCTCTTTGGGTTTCTTGTCAGGCCAGTCCTCCCCGAAACAGAAGTAGATCTCAAAGGGTGGAGGGTTCTGAGCTTCACCCCTCTGGAACAAGATCAGTCCTGTGGACAGAAGAACATTTGTTTTAACATGTAGCTCAAATCTGTTGAAACTACACATTTAGAGAGTTTTCTAACTGCACAGAGATTCGTCACCTTGCAGGAAGTCATTGAGGCTGAATACTTTGATCTTCTTCTCCCTCTCCATGGGGTTTGGTGGACCCTGTTCAGGCATGCCCGGTCCGGACCAGAACACCTTACACTGACAGAGTCGGACGGCGTAGATATCCTGCTCCCAGATCTCCAGGATCAGACCACGGTCCATCACGTCCAGCAGAGCCTCGGTGTAGAACCGCTGCTTCTGGTTCTGGATCTCAGACGTTCCCGGGAACAAGACCTGCTGCAGGGTGATGGGTCCAAACAGGTCCACCTGCTCTGGGGTTGGCTCCAGGTGTCCGTAGTACAACCGGCAGCCCTGAGGGTTACTGACAGTCAGAGAGCCCATCGTCCGGCCCCGGTACTGGAACCTCAGGTCCAAATCTGTTACTACGTCAACACACAGAAGGGACAGTTATTATATCTGTTACTACGGCAACAGGACCAGGACCATTGAAATAATTTTAAAAAAATAATGCCACAGTTTAAATCGGTAAAAGTAAATTAATTTAATCTAATTTTGTTAATAATACACTCTTACTGGTAATGCTCAGTGTTGCTGAATAAATTGTTGTGCTGTTCAGACTGAAAGATGTATTTGAATCATGTTTAACCACAGAACCTGTTTCACCGTCCACCACACCTTCTTCACTGTGAGCCAACAGGTGGGTGTGACGTCCAGGTGAAGCAACAGAATAAAGGACAAATAAACCACTTCATCCTCATGTTAATCCTCATGTCAACCTGCTGCTGCTGGTATCATATAGAGTAGAGCTGCACATTTTAACAGTTTAACATGTTAAAATAACACAAGTATTCATGAGTCAGACTGAATCAACATTAGCCCTGTTTTCTACCTGCAGAATGTAGTAAATGAGAAACTTTATTTACACCTGTCCAACTGAGAACAGGAGCCGTCTGGGATTCAGTGTCTTGTTCAAGCGCGCTTGGGAGAGGAGTCGGGAATTAAACTGCCAACCTTACAATTAACAGACGATAAACTGGACCACCTGTCCAGTTACCTGAACCTCGAGCCAGGTGTATAACCAGTGAGGGTAGGCTAGTTCTTCTGGTGGTGCAAGGCTAACAGTTTCCCCCTGCTTCCAGTCTTTGTGCTAAACTAGGCTAAAAATGTCTGACATGTTGTCAAGTAACCTGAACCAAACATCACATGGTGTCAGAAGGTGCAAACATGCAGGGAAAAAGCAATAAATAGCATAATAGCAATTCATTTCAACAAGTGAATACTCTTGTGTACTGCATTAGAGACAAAGCTAACAATGTTTTTTCAAGTATGCACACAAGGAATGGATTACTGAGTATCCCAGATACCCTGGGAGACATGGACTGGATGAACAAACTCCCATGACCCTCCAGGATCCCTGCCAGGGTGAAGAGACAGTCCACTTGTCCAGGACCAGGATAGTTATTTTAAAATAGAATTGAAAAAATGTGGACCTATCCTACAAGTCTCTGGATCAGGTCTAATTGGTCTCTGGTCTACTTCAGATCAGGTCTCATCTGGTTAAAATTGCTTTCTGCATGTTGGGTTTGGGCAGGTTTTCTACAGATCTGTTTGGATCTTGTGGACCTGTGAAGATTCTGAACATCCCTGCTGTAAATCATCTGTAACACCAGAACAACTTAAAACCTACAGTTTCATCTCAGAGGTCAGCGGTCAGAGGTCATACTCACATGGGACGCTGCTCAGCAGGTCATATTTGCAGGGTTGGTGGTTTTGAGGGTCCCCCTGGTTCTGTACACTCCCCATGCTGCTGGCCTCCATTGGGGCCGGCCCGGGGGGAGCAGAGGCAGCCGGGGGGGGCAGAGGATTAATGTCCTGGAGTCCATTAGAGAGTCCTGCAGGATGGATGAAGCTCACCTGATCCACCATCTGACCCCGAGCCTGGAGGTCAGAGGTCATGGGGAGGTCAGAGGTCATGTGGACAACTCTGTCTGGGAGGAGAGGTATCGGAATCACATGTGGAGGTCCAAACGTCCCGTTGGTGGACAAACTGAACTGATTCACCTCTGAATGAGCTGGGAAGGAACTGAAGGAGGGGGGGTCACTGATCCTGGGGTCTGATGAGACATTACATCATCACGTTACATCATCAGAGTCACTATCAGCCCTGTTTCTACTGCAGGAACTTAACGAACATGTCTCCACTGTTTGCTTGGCAAGTTGTGTATGTGTATGTAACGGATAAAGAGACTGTGTTGCATTCATAAAGAAGAGGAGTCAGGAAGTTCTTTACTACTTTTCTCAGTAACGTTCAGGGTAGCATAGCTAATTTATTTAGACAAAAGAAAACAACTTTAGTTTTTTCAACAACAAAACCTTTAACAACGGTTTTCAACCCATTCCTTTCAAAATGTTTATGATCAGGGAGCTTTGCTGCTCATGATCACATAAATATTTGATATTTGAAGAACAATAGTGGGCAGGAGTGACAATTGCATGAGGTGACAGTAGCGAGACCAAACTACATCACTATATTTCATTTTTGTCTGTTGACTCCGCTCAGCTGGTCTGGAGTCCGTCTCCCTCACATTGATCCGTTCTGTTAAACTGCTACTGCAGGAATTAATTTAATGATGCTCATGTTTAAAAGTCGTTACGTGTAAATGTGAACGAAAATCAATATCAGCTCCACTTCTTGTTGTCTCTCCTACAACTGAACTCTCTGACCAAACAAAACTTGAAAATGACCACGTTTGTCGCACTGTCTCCTTTTCAATGACATCGATCTGAAATGTTCTTGTTTGTAAAACATGGTGGAAACACAAGAACCTAGAACCAAAGCCTTACAGGTTCTTAATAGTTCCAGGTCAATACGTTCCTGCAGTAGAAAGGCCTTTATTATTCCATGGAGAAAGTGAACTAAACCTTTTACTTACTGATTGTGAGGTCCATCAGATTTGGCATCTGAGAAAAAAACAGATTATTGTTGTCGGGTCAGTCAGGTAATAAAAGTGTTAACAGTCTATATTTTTACACATTTTCTTCCTCACCTCCTCCTCATCATCGTCGACACCATCTGAAACAGAAAACAATAACAGTCAGACATCAGGAAGAATTCCACACAGAATCCTTGTATTTCTGTTGCTTCATGCGATGGAAAAATCTTTTAAAGTTTTGTTTCTTGTAAAATTTCTCTGTCAGAAATGATTGTTTGACCATTTGTTTAATGAGATCGACAGTGAGACAACAGCAGGAGTTTATCATCATTTCTCCACCTAACTCGTCCATAACTTTTATTATATAATCATATATTATATTATATATATTATTATATCTTATCACATCATTATTATATCATATATTAGACAGGGGGTAGACCTATATGATTATATTCTATAGGAACATTTTCAGTATTTGGAAATAAAGCAGCTTGCTGGAAACCAGTCAAATTACAGCTTAGAGGTGAATTCGAATGCAACACTCATCCTGGCATTTCCAAAGCGTTCTATTTTTTATCACATGCCACCTTTGATAGACATCTGTCAGCTCTGGCTAACAGCTAACATGACACATTTTCAGTGAGAAACAGCAGCTAGTAGCAATGTTAACACTAACACCGGCTACACCAAGTTAGCTCTAACATTAGCATGTAAAAAAATCCTGTTGTTTCCTCGGAATATATCAGACATATGCCCCATGTGTTAGTGTAAAAAATCAGTGTAAACTGTCAATACAGGATTTAATCAGAATTATTGATCAGTCTAATGATCATGAACAGAGACTTAACACCTGTATGATGTTTTCTCTATGAAAAACATTAAGTGTAACAACATGATGGATCAGTCTGCAGCTCTATTAGCTGTCACCGGTTCAATAAACACACGTGAAACTGATCAGCAAAGGCCAGCTCTCTGACTGAATTGTTTCCGGTTTAGGTCTTCATCAGGTTCTTTGTTAAGTGTTTTATGATCGATACGATGAAGAGCACAAGCTGAAATTAGTTGGTCTGACAATATACTACAAAGTAAACTCCCCTCAAGTCAGTAAAACTTCCCAATACCCAGACAGACTACACAGGTCATGAGCTCAGAGTGTTATCATGAGCTCAGAGTGTAAAAGGATTAAAGGTGAGCGTCCTCACCTGTGTTCCCAGGCTGCTCACAGACCTCATAGATCTTGTACGGTTGGACCGGAGTTTCTTTAGTGCCGTCATATTTCAGCTGAAACTCTCTGCTTTTGTTCAGAGCACAGCGAAGGTTTGCTTTCCACTTCGCAGGGTCAGGTTCATCCACACCTTCCTGGTATTTACCTGTCTCCAAAGCCCACGCCTGGAAGACACAGAGCAGGTTTTACATACACAGTCACTAAATTTAACTCCAGGTCCACACCAGGAAGAAACTCTGAATTACAAGTCGGAGGCTGACGTGAACGTAATTACAGTTTAAACGATATAACTTAACATAAGACTCTGACTCTCTCAGAGAGGAAGAGAAGAAGAAGAAGAGTTCACTACATGTTGAAGTGCTGCTTTCAGTATCAAACTGATGTGATCACATGACAAAGAGTCGTTTTGTTTCAAACTGAATTAAAATATGTGACGACTCTCCTGATAGTTTCATCTGTTAAGATTTCATTCACTGTCTGTTCACAGTCTGTTTTCATTCCTCCTCATTTCCTTTTTAATATCTAAAGAAATCCAAACTGGATTTACCTTTTCATACATTTCTGTACTAAAAATGGAGTTTGGGGTTTAATGTGTCAAACTACTGAAGTCAGTCTGAACAGAATGTTCAGAAATAAAAGCAGAAGCAGTGGCCAGTGAAGGAGGAAGTGACATCATCAGCAGTGAAGTTCAGTGAGGAGCCAATCAGCATGTTTCTCAGACCGAAGTCAGTTTTACAGAAACAGTGAAATGAAACTGCGACGCTCCAACACAGGAAGTGGAGGAAGTCACACAGCTCCTTCTTCTTCATGACTTTTTATTGGATTTCATTCATTTGACATGTTTGAAGTGTTTTTATTGTTGTGGACTGTGAATCTGAAACTGAAGGAGTGCAGCACAGTAACACACGTCCTTACAACAGGTAGTGTGAAGTCCTCCAGGGTTCAAAAACCAAACGTTCCATTTAAACCAACAACCTGCTTACATTCATCTGATGGTCATTCAACATGTCGGCCTCAAGTCTGAAGAAACAGCTGAGTCACTTTATTTAAAAGTCAAGATCTGAAACAGTTCTGTTTCACTTTCAACACGACATCAACAGACAAACTTCAACATGCAGAGATTAATGAGACATCACTGGAACTGGTTTTATCTCAACCATAATAATAATAATAATAATTATTATTAATAATATTATTATTTATTATTGTTTATTTATTATTATTAACTGCAGTAAATAATATATTATATAATATTTATTATTATATAATAATGTTTTCTGTATCCCAGACTGGAACAGACCGGATCCAGACTGGAACAGAGCCGGTTCAGTCTGGAACAGACCCAGTCCAACTTGGTCCCATCAGTTGTCACAAATCAGATCCAGGAGAATCAGGAGGAGGATATCTCCATGAAAAACAGCAGCTGTTTCAGAGGGAGGCAAACAGCTCCTGAGGAACTACAGGAAGAACTGTGGAGACGGCCATCTTGGTTAAAAGGTTGACTAACCAATAAAATATTCTTTCATTTTAGACAGAAGAGATCCATTTAAAACGTCATCATTTGTTGATGACAAGAAGTGTTTGCAGAACAACTGAAAGATTTAAAGTTTGGGACGGCATGATAAACGGCAGTGTGTGGTCCTGGGAGGTCAGTGTTCAGGTATTTAGGGGTTAATCTGACCTTGAAGATGGTGTTTTCCTCGTCTGACGTTGGCGTGTGGCGCGTAGCGTGTTTCCAGGGGATCTGGAAGAGTCGGTGCTCTGAACTGAGCCACTGTAGACCAGGATACCTGCCGCTGTTCACCTGAGCCAACAGCCAGGGCTTCAGACGGATCCTCCGCGGCTGGACACTCATGGTGGGGGTGGGGGTGGGGGTGGGGGGGCACTGGGGAGAACAGGGTCAATAATCTAATGCAGACTGGCTCAGACAGAGGTTATCTGACATATCAAAATCAAAATATCCAACAAGCAGGAGAGTGAGAGAAAGTCTTTTAAAAAGTGGATCTAATGTTGAGAGTTCACGTTGGAAGGTTCACAGATAAACCTGTTCACCATGCAGACCCTGATGGGTACTTTCGCCTTCTAAAATCTGCAGGCAGCCAATCAGGAGAGGCCAGTGCTGAGGTAATGAGGAGAGCGTCTGCAGCTCCTCACGTGAAACACAAGAAATGTTCTAAAGATACAGAAATATTATATTTATAAGTGAAAGAACAAATGTGACGCCTGCATGAAACTGAATATATTCGGATTATTATCACAACAGCACAGAGAAGGTCACATGATGGCACCTGAGCCACTACTCACTCATGAAGACCATGAGGTACAGTTGGAAGCTCTGCCTGTGTGTGACAATCTGTCTGTGACTGCATTCATGTCAGTGTGAGGCTCCTCTATTAACAGGTTTATTACTGATCTCCAACAGGACAGAGTGAGAGTGTACATGTTGGTTAGTTATTAATCAGCTATTAGTTATTAGTTGGTTAGTTAGTTATCAGTTATCAGCTCATGCTGCTGTTTGTGTCGATCTGCAGTTGAATAAAGTTTTCAGAGTTTGAAGTTTGTCAGATGAAATTTATTCAACATGTTTTTGTTCCTTAAAAGTTTTGGGAAGTCAGTGAGTCACAGTCATTGGATCAGGTCTCAGATCAGATCATTGAACCAGATCAGATCAGGTCTCAGATCAGATCAGGACCGACGTGGAACTGAGATCGTGACATCAGAGATGTGACTGTTTCAGCTCGTTGTTGAGGACTAACGCGCGCGCGGTGTGTGTGTGTGTGTGTGCATGCAGTGATTTTAATGATGAACTCACCTGATCCGAGTCCCGGTCCCGGTCCTGCAGGTGACTTTCTGCTCCGTGGGTCGTTAAACAGCCGCGGGTTCCGGTTTTAATCGTCTGCAGCGTCACAGTGACGTCAACAAACAAACAAACAAACAACAGCCGCCGACAGAAGCGAGCTGCTCGCAGAAACCTTCAGTGAGAAACTTTAAACGGAACTCAGATCAGATCCGAGTCAGTGTGCCACAATGACAACAACTGCAACCTGTCACATACACAAAATAAAAGCTCCAGTCACTCAAGAAGGACAAAATAAAAGAGCGCCGTTACAGCAGAAACATTTAGTACCAGACAGTGTGAACTACAGTATAAATACACAGATACATACCTGGCATTCAAAGTCTGCTCTGTGCTATGTCTTATTTTAATGTTATAGAAGATATATTCAGAATAATATGTGGTTTCCCATCATGGGATGTGTTTCTGTTGTTACAGATGACAGAGTTTGGATTTTACACATCTATACCAATAAAAGAAAACTTGATCTGGATGTTGGCCTGTAAAATATCTGTTTGGTGTTTAATATCTCAGCTTTTACTAATTAGAATTAAAAGATGAAGAATGATTGAATTATTAAATGATCAGTTCTAAGATATTTTAGTGAAAACTTATTTAATTATATTTCACTATTTAAGTATTGTATCTAAGGTTCAATAATTAAAGAGTTAGATCTTTAGATTAAGAAGTTCATTTTATGTTTCTCAAATAATGATAATTTTTAAGTATTTATGAGCCAGTCTGTCCTCTGAGTGGCTGAATGGAAAGAAAATTTTAAAAAATCCAGTTGCACATTCGTCTTTTCAATGCTTCACTATTATAAATAGTTTAGAAGCTGAGGCAGCAGGTGTTAATGTGGGTCAAATGTCAGCAGTCGACCAATCAGAGCAGCTGTTACTGCTCCGTGTGGTAATGCACACTGGCCGTTTTTATGGATTAACAAGTCGTAAAAATAATTTCAATATTATTTTTAAGTTGTAAAATAGAGACCTGTCAAGTCTTTTATTGTGAAGGTGTATCATACGGTTTCCGGTGTGTTACTCTCTGTAAGTGTTTTCACAGTCTGACAGACGCTGAGTGTTTTTACAGAAGTAGTTCAGGCTCCTCCCCTTCCTTCCGCTGCACACAGGAAACTAAAGTTTGTTTCATTTTCAGAAAAAAAATCAACTGAAATCACCTTGAACTAACTACTAACTCTGACCACTTCACTTCATCATCATCATCACTGAATCACTGTAACAACAAACTACACTTTTATTAAACTGGGCTGTGGTCCAATAGTCTTTTTTTGCAGGAAGGTTCCTAAATGAAGGATCTAAATGGCAGCTGTGATAAGAGCTGGCCGAAGTCTCTAAATGCTAAGGAAAGGTGCTTCCAATGCAGGGTCATTCCTAAGTTCCCCAGTTCTACATATGTGCTCTCCCCTGTGTTCACAGGGTCCAGTGTTCCCAGGGTCCTGTGTTCCCATTTTTATCCACAGAATCACCCAGACTCTTTAATATTATCTCCAGGGTCGGGTAAAGCAGACTTAACAAAGTAGTCCATACGTGCCTCTCCCAGCAACGTTTTCCAGCTCCTCCTGGGGGATCCCGAGACGTTCCCAAATCAGATGAGACATATCTCTTCAGTGTGTTCAGGGTCTACCCCGGGGTCTCGTATCTGTTGGATGTGCCTGGAAAACATCCAAAGGAAGGCGTCCAGGAGGATCCTGATCAGATGCCTGAACCACCTCAACTGGTTCCTTTCAACAACCCCCCAGATATCCCAGTCTCTAAGTCCAGACACCCTGTGGAGGAAACTCAATTCAGCTGCTTGTTCTTTCAGTCACGACCCAAAGCTCATGAATGGTGAGGGTTGGAACATCGACCAACTGGTTCTGGATCAGCTCCCTCAGAACCACAACGCCCACATTACTGCTGGCTCTGCACCGATCTGTATTACTATTATATTTGATGTATTTTATGTTATCCTGGTATTCTCTTCCATTTCTATTATATATAATATATATATATATATATTATACTTCATATTGTATAGTGTGTTTATATTACATATAATGCACATTATATGATATATAACACCATGTCCATTATTATATTGTGTATATTTATATTGTGTTGATTGTTCATAGGTATATACCTATATTTATATTATATACAGTTCACACATCATGGCAGCAGGAGAGCACTACTTTATATTAATATTTAAACAATTAACTTATCAGCAGGACCAGCAGGAGGCGCTGCAGGCTGACTTTGAGCTGATCTCAGGTCAGTATATGAAGACGTTTTTAACTGCTTCAGCTTTCTGGATTTTATTTCATGTAAAATATGTGACAGTCTTAAAGACACAATGAGACTAAAAGTTTTTTTTATTTTTTATTGTTCTCAAATTTAGCTGAAACACATCATATATGAAAAGGACACAAACCAGCAGACATCTTTCACCTGTGACTTAAAGCTCACCTGTGATAATCATGATGATAATAATAATAATAATGCATCCAAACCACTGAAAGATAAACTAAACTGTTAATGATTTATTTACTATCAGAGATGATTTAAAAGTTAAAATGATATTTCCAGTGTGTTTGGCCAGCAGGGGGTGCTGCAGCTCCCTCAGCATTCCTTTCCTGTGTTCATGGAGGAGTTTGTTGTTTGACTCACATTAGTCTCAACTTGCTTTCTGGTTGAACTGTTGTTTGCTGTTTCGAAGACATCTGCAGTTATGACACTGATGAAGGTTGGAAATCTGATAACACACTGATCTGTCTGAGTAGTGGAAACTCCGTTTTTCTTCTGTCTTTATTAAACTGTGACAGCAGACAGACGACAGGAAATGAGAGACAGTGTTGTGGTTCACGATGGATGAGTGTTTCTGAATACAACTTCTGAAATTTGACTTTTCAACCCCATCATACACATTTGTACATTTTTAGTGGATCATGAAACATTAGTCAGCAGTGTTAAAATTATTCCTCTCCATAAAAATAACACAACAAAAGTAAACAGGATTTATAGTTAAAGGCTTGATCCTTAACAGTAACAAGGTGAATCATGAGTCTGATATCGAATTAACTCTCTCAAGTGTTTGTTACTGATTTAGGTGTTTCTGTTCTGTGATTGGCTGCAGAGAAGCATCAGATTTAATTGTTTCTGTTCTGTGATTGGCTGCTGCAGAGAGGCATCAGATTTATTTGTTTCTGTTCTGTGATTGGCTGCTGCAGAGACGTGTCAGTGTCCTATGAGCTGGACTCGTCTGCAGACAAACAGATCACAGAGGCCATCATCCTGTACGGGTCCTCTGACTCCTGTAACATCTCCTCTGATTGGTCTGTTTTCATGTTGTTGTCTCTCTGAAGAGTCACTGTGTTCACTGCTGTGATGTCATCACTGTGAACACCTGTGGACACACCTATGGACTGTAGACCCTCTCTAACGTCCGATAATCGGAGGGTTTCGTTGGTTTCTGTCGCCTCAGATTGACCTTCTGGTTTTTCTACGACAGGAAACAGATCAGATTGAAGTCTGGATCTTCCTCCAGGATCACTGATGAAGATGTTTGATGATGATGATGATGAAGGAGGAGGAAGCAGAGAGTGTTTCCTGGTGTAGACTCCCTGCCTGCCATGGAAACTCTCTGACTGTGAAGAAGACTCATGACTGAAAGCTCTGTTGCTGAATGAAGACTCCTCCCTAGAGAACACAGGTCGACTGGAGCACACCTGCCACCAAGAAAAAGAGTTCAGATTTAGGCTCACTTTGGTTTGTTTTATTTCATCATGTTCCACAGATGGACTCTGTAGGTCTTTCTCAATATAGAGTACAAGTTCAGACCCGTAGTCTTGGGAGTTTGAACTTGTCAACTTAAGTTCAGGAATCCAACCTCCTGAGAACAGATCAGTTTGTAACTGACATCAACAGCTCAGCTGGACTCTGATGATTACACTTCAACACACCTGCAGCTGTTCGTAACTTCAAACTGTAACTTTAAGCTGTTCATAACTTCAAACTGTCCGTAACTTCAAACTGTCCGTAACTTCAAACTGTTAACAACAATATTTAATTCACTGAATTTTTATCACTTTTTATAATTTAAGTTCCTCGAACTATGTTGACTCCTGATTCAGTTTATTCAGACTTCTGAATACTATGAATTAACTAAATAAACAGAAATATCTATTATAATAAATATTTCACATTGTTAATGTCAGTGTCGCACTTTACCAAAAAACACTAAACCAGAAAGTTACACTTCAGTAAAACAGGAAGTCAAATGGAGTTTACACTGATATTTAATTTGTTTTTTACAATTTTATTTCACTCTCGGCATGTTGATGTTGTTATATTATATGTTATTTAAATTACAAAAACATCACTTTAGTTGGACAAACTGTTCGAAGGGTTAGGGTTAGGGTTCTAAAGAGCAATTTTCCAAAACCTGTCCCATGTTAGCCTACCTGAAATCCACCTCCTTCTTTTGAGTGTATTTTACATGTACGTAAACATCAGTCTATGACTGCACATGACACCTGTAACTGGAACCCAGTCCGGCTCTTTGTTCCAGGACTACCAAAAACTTCCAGAGTACCACTGACACTGAGTGAGAGAGTCATTCACAGCAGCTGTGATTTATGTATTTCTGTTATTACATGAGACTGCCGTTGAAACTAGTTCTTACTGACAGCTGGATATCTGGGCAGGTTTACCTGATGATGCTAACATTTACACAATTATTCATTAATAACACATTAATTTATTGTTTGGTCACAGTGAAGGGCAGTAGGTGTGTTTTCAGTAATTGCCATTTATTTTGTATGTGTAAATGCAGAGAGAGATTCTTTGTTTTAGACAGAAAGGTAAATACTTTAATGTCATGTAAAGTACTTTATTTAAATCAAAATATCAGTCAGAAAAATCACAGATGTATTCCTCAAATCTATCAGCTCTATGTGAACACAGGGCTCTAATATTCAGCACACCGAGGACACCACATGATACTGAAGGTGGATGTTAATGTACTCTCCTCTTAAAAAGAAACACAGGACACCACAGAAAGACTTCCACTCCACTGATGTCGGCTATAAACAGAAGCACATCACAGGAAGTCCACACTGACTATCACAACATCACATCACTGAAGAGCAGCTTTAAACTCACCGTCTGAAACCACAGTAAACTCTACAGAAGAAGAGGAACACATGAGACAGGAGAGTTTGTACCATATGAATAGAAGTGTCTGACAGTAACGGTAAACTCTGCAGAAGAACAGGTAACACGTGAAATATACAGAGTGCAGAGAATCAGGAGAGTTTGAAAATTTGATATCATCTGAATATAAACTCGTCATTTTTCAGCTCTGTGTTATTTCCTCCATGAACATATGTATGTTGTGTGTTACAGATTATAACTGCCTGATTTAAAGCTTTTGTCCACTTGTTTTCAGCAGAAGCAAGTTGTGAACACAGCATTGACATACACAATGGGTTTTACAGCTTCTTCTCTGAAAACAAAGCTACGAGAGCGCTGAGAGTGAGCCAGAACAGTAAAGCTGTGGGCCGGACAGATAAACAATGAGCTGAAACTCACTATAAAGCTCCATAAAGCCGAGGGGAGCTGCACATTCAGCTGATCATTCTCTACAGGTTCATCACTACTAGAAACACCCATCACATTGTCAGTTATATTGTTAGTATAAAAATATACATTATACATGCTTTAAGGTTATAGAGAAAGTTTTTTTAGGTGTTTCAATGTTTCAAACATCTCGTCAGGTGTATTAAAGTGTCAGTGATTCAGTTCATACCACGTTGGGATGTTTTCCGAGGGCGACAGCTGTGTGTTCGTCAGTGTTTCTTTGTTGTTGTCTTCTCTTCACGGTTCGAAGCAGCAGAAACAGACCAGATGATAGAAACAACAGCAGGACCATCGCTGCGATTCCTCCTGCCAGTCTGCTGTCCACATCTCCAAACAACTGCTGCTCAGTGAATGCACCACGAGGGACTGAAAACAGAAAAACATTATGTTAGTAAGTAAGAAAAAAGGCTCAGTCATTTCCTAAAACAGCTGTAAACGTTAATCCAACAGGAGGAAATACACATTTCAATCAGGATACACACACAATACTTGTTAGTAGGACACATTCAGTGATGAAAAATACAGGAAATCATGAGCCTTATACTTTCACCATGTTTGTTAGATCATTTTGTCAGAAAGGACGTCACATGATTTTATTAGTGGTAAACAGTTGATATCTGTGACAGCAGCTGTTAATAAACCTTATAAACTGATTTCACATTTCATGATTCGTGGTGTTGTTAGAGACACTTTTTGTGTCAGTTACAAGGTATACATTTTATATGCAACATAATTGAAAGATTTACCTTTTGACTTTGGAAACAGTAACAATTTAATTTTTTGAGCAGTTATTTTTGGATCTATTGTGGTTAATTAGATACTGATGGTCAGCAGTGGTTAACAGTGAAATCTGAGTAAACATGTATGAAATGTGTGTAGGGCGGGGCATCGGTACAGTCTTTGATCTCACCTTAGATTCAAAGTGAAAATCAATCAGCTAAAACTGATGCAACAGTGTCTGCAACTGTGGCGTTGTGATTTGGATTGTTTCACATGTCCAGAAGTAGAGCCCCGTAAAGGTGGCCGGGTTTAAAAGAAGTTTAAAAGAACAGGCCACAGATGGATCTATGTAAAGCAGAGGTTTTCAGACTATGAGGCACCTCTAATGGTTGTTATCTCATTAAGGAAACAGATTAATGTTCCTTCAGTTGAACTGATCAGTTTGTGATCAATCAGAGATCAGTGGAGCAGACTGTCCTCAAAGCACCATGTAACATGACACCAACAATCCCCTCAGTATCCAGTCCACCGCTCCTCCACATGGGGTTCACCTGCTCTGTTGTTTCTGTCTGCAGCCACACAGCTTCACATGTGTGAGTACTGTGTGTTCACATGTGTGAGTGCTGTGTGTTCACATGTGTTGTTTGACATGTGCATACACAGTTACGTATGTGAGCTTCAGGTAGTTGTGGTGTTGTTGGACTTGCCTGGTTGTCCTCTCTGCAGGACTTCAATGTCCACTGAAGCTGAAACTTCTTCTCCTGATTCTTCATCTCTGGCTACAACCTACAGAGTCAGTAACACAACCAGAATATAAAATTAGAATCATCATCAGTTAATGTATTCAAGTGAAATATCAGCAGTTTGATTCTTCATCTCTGATAACAACCTGCAGGATGATCACCAAGTCAGAATATACAATTATATAAGATTAAAATAATAAATTAATGTGTTCAAGTTAAACATCATCAGTTTGATTTCTACCTCAGAGATGAAAAATCCAGTCAGAAATATTTTCTAACAATAACCCGGTGTTTACTGTCAGATATAATGTTGTTGGAGTGGATTCACACTGTGAAGCTTTTAGTTTTAATCTTCACTCTGCTCCTCCTGCTGATTCTGCTGTTAGACATCAGTCTGAGAACCAATGAATGTTTCAAAGAGACAAACACACCTGAGAACCAGAGACATCAGACAGCATATTACATCCTTCTTCTTTTGTTACTGTTGAAGTTACTTTATGATTATTATTTTCATTAACTGTGGTTATGGCAACAGTAGTATCCGTGGTAGGAAGAACTATTGTATTAGCCCAAATATAAGACAATATTTTGTTGTTTCTGTTTTAGACCTGTGAAAACAAGTTTAAACCTTCTCCTGACGTCTTTACTGCTGTAACAGACTAGAAATGGAACAAAATCCACCTCCCAGCACCTCTAATCTTCATATTTAGCGGACATGAGAGTGGCATCAAACTGAACATCTGACTCTCAGCAAGAAAGAAAAGGAGGATTTACCAAAATGTTGAACTATTCCTTTAACCAAGTAGCTGTTTTGAACGCTAAGCTCATCTTTGTCCTTCACCAAGTAGTTTTAGTTTACCAAACCAAACCAAACCTGAAGCAGAGAGCTTTCAGATCAGAAATCAGTCGGATGGGTTATTGAAATAATAAACAATGTGCTTTGAAGTCTAGTTTGGAGGACTTATTGAGTGTGTTTTAGGGAACTCTGTAGCATGACAGCACTGCCAGCTACACAAGAACATTTACTGATTGATTTGTAATACAGTAAATGATTAGTTGCTCTTCTACTTGAGATAACAATTGTACTGGACCAGATTCAGAAGATATTAGACTTGAACCAGAAGTAATACTAGTAGGTGTCTTATAATACAAATGCAGATTATAATGCATGAGATGTGACAAAAGCATGAATGAGAGGTGGAGCATGTAGAGACAGAGAGGGTCTTTGAGGTAGAGCTGGGTGTCATCAGCGTACAGGTGGAAACAAGGATAGGACCAACTGGTAGAACATGTACAGTAAGAAGAGGAGGGGACCAAGCACCAAACCCAGAGGAACACTAGGTGTGACAGGAGCTGTGGCAGATGTACAGGTGTTTATGGATAAGAAATGGTGTCTGTCAGAAAGGTGAACCAGGTGAGAGCTGTACCTGTAATACCAACAGTATTTTGGATATATGTGAGGAGAATGGCGTGGTTGATGGTGTTGAAGGTGGTGCTGAGGTGGAGAAGGATGAGGATGGTGGGGGAGTCCAAGTCGGAGGACAGGAACAGGTCGTTAGTGACTTTGTTGGTTCATAGAGGTTGTTTACCTGTGTGGCAACATCTCGCTCAAGAACTTTAGATAGAAAGGTAAAGTATACAATAAAGGTAATTCTACCAACAGACTGCAAACTATTTGATATTGACTGCATTTCTCCAACCCTCTGCTGTTTTGGTTTCTGTACCTTAAAGGTGCCCAGCTGTGCATGTCCCCAGATCCTACTCAGTGGGCGACACCTGAAGCTGGATCCATCCTCTTTACGTTTCACAATCTACATTATGTCATCATCATTGTATATACTATGATTTTCTGTTGTGAATCAATTCTGTACAGACATCTACTTCCTGTCTGTCCGTCCTGGGAGAGGGATCCTTCCTCTGCTGCTCTTTCTGAGCTTTCTAACAATTTTTCCCTGTTAAAGGGTTTTTTGGGTTTGAGTTTTTCCTCATTCAAATTGAGGGTCTAAGGACAGAGGAGGCTGTCTGCTGTACAGACTGTAAAGCCCCTTGAGGCAAATTATGATTTGTGATATTGGGCTGTAGAAAAATGACTACACTTGAATTCTACTTGAATAATACTGCATTGTTCTAGTAGTATGATAAAGGTAAACCCACCTGAATAATACTGCATTATAGTAGTATTGCTTTAAAGGTAGACCCACCTGAAGTATGTGTCTGTCAAAGGCATGCAGTTGGTCCGTCCTGGCGATCAGAACCCCCCCCTGGGTGACTTGGTACAGTCCAGATGGAGGATAGAGGGAGTAGTGGATGTTTGGATTCAAGCCCTGTAATTGGATAGTGATGACTCACCAGGTGTCTTACAGGTTATAATACAGGTAGACCAGCAGGTGTTCTTACATCAGAGAAGTCACGGTCTGACACCTGGACCTGTAACACCTGGTTCCCATAGGTGGAGACGATGGAGGCGGGGCTAGAGCTCTGGATGATGAAACCTTTAAAGGTGGTTCTGTTGAAGACTGGAGGGAACGTGTTCTCACTGAGAACTCGGATCAGAACCGATGCCACGCTGTACTTCAGCCAGTCATCAACCTGACACACCTGTGTGGGGGAGTGGGGGCAGGTAGATACTCTCTTTGTTCTGTAGTGATTGTTATAATTAAAACAGGAAAAAAAAAGCAGTGCTGTTACCATGACGTTGAGTGTAAAGTTTGCCGTCTGTCGTCGGCCGTCCACAGCTCTGGTTAACCTGATCTCACCTGTCCTGTTGTTCATCACAAACCTGCCCTCATCATCACCTGCTGACACACAAACACACCTGAAGATACCTGTACACACCTGTAGACGCAGACTAAATGTCTTTTAACATCAATATGAGACATTATTTACTCTTAACAAATCACACCTTTATAAAAACATGAACCTGTGTCTACATTCTGACAGTTCTTACTGTCTAACACCAGATCAAATGTTTTAGATTCTGTTTGAATCTGATGAATCAGTTTATAGATTTGTTGTAAAGATGCTATAGGGTTGAGGTCCTGCCCACATCTAAGGTTTCCTCTGTTCAGTCTGACAGTGTACCACCTCATAACTATAGTTTTCTTGTCAAACCTGCAGCTCCCACTAGTGTTCTGGATGTATACAGTGCAGTTGTGTATTAGGGGGTTACAGAGCTGACAACTGCTAGTGTTTTCTCCAAAGTCATTGGACGTAGAGCTGCTGAGGGTGCTGCAGTACCTCCTGGTGGCTGAGGTAGCTTTGTAAGTGTTTTTTCTGTTGTGTTACACCCCACCTTTCCCAGTCCGTCACCCACAGTATATTTTGTTGTAAATTATTGCGATCAAAATATTTTCCAACAATATTCTGTAGAGAGAGCTGAGGTGTAACCAGAACTTTGGTTCCAGAAGTAAGAATACTTCATTCAAAATTGCTGCTGCCCAGGTTTTTTCCCCCTCTGCAATATGGGCTTTGAACTCCTTGGCTCCTTAGCCATTTACTTTCCCCTAATCATTTGTAACTGTTGTGCTGTGTGTATTGTGATATCTGATGTGATTGAAGCTGTGCAATGATGTTGATGGAACTGTGCTGTTACACAGTATTCAGAACCAAATTCCACCAGCCTAGGTCATTAAAGTGAATTGAATTAACAATTGTAATAATGTCAATAACTAAAAACCCAGCAGTATTTTTGCCTTTATTTGATAACTGATATAGAGATAGACAGGGCTTTTGATCATAGAGAGTAGGGCTGTCACAATCTGCCTCTCTAGCCACAATCCCTGTTCTCCAGGCCCCTCCATTGCCATTTTCCATCCGTCCAACAGATGCCCTCGGACTTCCCCTTTCCCCATCACCTGACTACCCCACCCATCTACACGCCTGTTTCCACTTTGCTCATCTGCTCTGCAGTCACCTGGCCTTCCCCACCCACTTTCTCACCTGCATCTCATTCCCTCATCAGCATCTCAGTTCATATAGCAGCCTAGTTCCCCACCCTAAACTCCACAGAGAGGTTGCCTGCCCCCCGACCACTTAAATTATTTAAATCAAAAGTAAACAGAAGAGGAGTTACACATAAAAACCTAATAAAAAGTAAAACCACCACTACAACAGTACAACAAAATAGGAGAATTAAATGTGGACTCTTAAACATTAGATCTCTCTCATCTAAAGCTGTTCTAGCAAACAATCTAATATCAGATCATAATATTGATTTATTTTGTCTTAATGAAACCTGGCTGTGTCACGATGAATATGTTAGCCTAAATGAATCCACTCCCCCCAGTCACATTAATACTCACATTCCTCGAGGCTCAGGCCGAGGAGGTGGAGTTGCAGCCATCTTTGACTCAAGCCTATTAATCAAACCTAAACCTAAACTAAATTATAACTCGTTCGAAAGCCTTGTTCTTAGTCTTTCACACCCAACCTGGAAAACACTACAGCCAATTTTATTTGTTATAGTGTACCGAGCTCCTGGACCGTATTCTGAATTTTTATCTGAATTCTCAGAGTTCTTATCAGGTTTAGTCCTTAAAACAGATAAAATAATTATTGCAGGTGGTTTTAATATTCATGTAGATGTAGAAAATGATAGCCTTAGTGCTGCGTTTATCTAATTATTAGATTCAATTGGCTTCTGTCAGAGTGTACATAAACCCACTCACTGTTTTAACCACACCCTCGACCTTGTTCTTGTCTATGGCATAGAAATTGAACATCTAATAGTCTTTCCACAGAATCCTTTTTTATCAGACCATTATTTAATAACTTTTGAATTCCTATTACTGGACTACACGCCATTAGGCAAACATTCCTACACTAGATGTCTATCTGATGGTGCTGTAGCTAAATTTAAGGAAGTGATTCCATTGGCATTTAATTCAGATCCATGTCTCAATGTAACAGTTGACTCCTATGCTAACTTTAGTCCCTCCCAAATTGATCCTCTTGTTGATAGTGCTGCAGGCTCACTACGAATAACACTCGACTCTATCGCTTCTCTAAAAAAGAAGATAATAAAACAGAGGAGTTAGCTCCATGGTATAACCCGCAAACCCGCAAATTAAAGCAAACATCGCAAAAACTTGAAAGGAAATGGCGTTCCACCAATCTGGAAGAATCACGTTTAACCTGGCAAGATAGTCTTAAAATTTATAGGAAGGCCCTCCGTAATGCTAGAGGGTTAGGGGCTTCTCTACACTGGCTCCCTGTAAAATCCAGAATAGAATTTAAAATCCTTCTCCTCACCTTCAAAGCCCTTAATGGTCAGGCACCATCATATCTTAAAGAGCTCATAGTACCCTATTACCCCACTAGAGCACTGCACTCCCAGAATGCGGGTTCCTTGTGGTTCCTAGAGTCTCTAAAAGTAGAATGGGAGCCAGAGCCTTCAGCTATATGTTCTCTGCCCTGAGATAACTTTGTTATGATATGGCGCTATATAAATAAAACTGAATTGAATTGAATTGAATAGTTCCATTCATTTTCTGCCAGACCATCAGAGTTGCCATGTACCTCATGCCTTTGCTTTTAAGCCAGAACCAGAGCCTGACCCCATACCTGAATCTGTACCTGCCTGTGTGCCTGCCTGCTTACCTGCCTACCAATACCTGCCTGTAAGCCTTGTATTATCAATAAATCACTGAAATTATCCCGCCCGCCTCGCCTGTCTGACGTGACAAGGGCTATGACATGCAACAAAGGTCCACTCAAACTGAACACAGAACATATTTGATGATCTATCAAAACCATTTCCTCTGCAAACCATCTGCTCACTGCAATCATTATTCTGTGACAAAGTGATGAAAAGACTGTAAACACAGTTAGTTAGTGGTCTGTAATTACAGCAGACACAGTCTGATCATGTATGGTACATGTTAACACTGCTGTCTTCACACTGATAATGAAGTTAAACTCTGACCTGACAGGATGGTATAGATCAGAGGAGTGTTTATTCCTCTGTCTCCATCCTCTGCTCTGATTGGACCAGGAGAAAACTCCAGAACAGCATCCTGAAACACAAAACAAATATATCTGCTTACAGTACACATTAAATTGAAAAGTAATAGAACTATAAAGTACTGAATCGTGGCTATCAAACAGCTGCTGGATATGAACGTCTCCAGAGGATGAACCCCGATATTTCCTCCAGCACCACCATCAAAATTAAATGAACCACTGTTTCTCTGTGATGTTTGTGTTTACCTGGGCCCTGCTCTTTAAACATGTTTTATCTAATCCAGGATAACTTGCTGTTATCAGGCTAAAATTATCCTGTTACTTCTCATCCAGCTAATTTGGTTTTTGGAATGTGTAAGGGCATTTATTACTAGATATGTTTAGTTCTCTTTTCCTTTCTTACTAGATGTGTTTAGTGTAATTAAATTTCTCTCTTTATGTCATATATATATTTAGTGTGATAACTTGTTTTCCTATTAATCAGTCTTAATTCTGTACACTTAGATAATTTCTGTTTTAGGTCATCTCTGTTTTAGGTACATTGGTATCTGGTTGGTTTCAGCGGGAGGACAGTTTGTTTGTAATCAGGGGGAGAGACAGCTGCAGTCTGGGGAACAGTCTGCCCTGGGTTTCCAGCCTTGGGCAGGGAAACTTAGCTGGAGACAGACTATCTTTGTTAGAGGTGATTCTGTACTCTGATATGTCTGTCTGTGTATTGTGAGGTTATAAGTATGTGACAGCATCTTTCCTTCTTTGTCAGACGTTTCATATGCATCTTGGTGTATGATCTCTGTCCTTCAGCTGAAAAGGATTGACTCTGTGTGCTCGCCTGCACCCTCCTTTCATTTACTTCTTTTATTCTCATTTCTGATTCTTTCATTCTTTTCTTAATTAAATATACAAAAGACAACGGTTTGTTGGATATTCATTTTATTTGCTCACTTCTCCAAAGGAAATACACAATTTCCACCACAGATGGCAGTTAGAGGATTGATTTGTTAATCTTAGATTAAGTTATCTTGAATAACAGTGCACTCTTATTTTGAAATATAATTAGTATCTAAAAACTCTCAATCTTGATCCAGCTAACTAGCTAGCTTTGGGTTTTACAGCTACAAATACATTTTTATTTTTTTAGTTTTAAAGAAATTACAAATCCAGACTTGTGTCAACCTGCAAACAATCAAATTAGGCTAACTCAGTTATCCATCTACAAAGAACACAGTCCTGCCTTTATTTCAAAATAAGAACACACAGTTATTAAGATAACTTAATTAACAAATCAATCCTCAAACTGCTTTCAAAGAACCAGATCAGCTGATGAGAATAAACAGGATTCATTTAGCCTGGTAAGAGCAAGTTAGCCTGGATTAGGTGTTTCTGTGTGACGTTTGTGTTTACCTGCTCTTTCAGGTGTTTACCTGCTGTTTGTGTGTGATATTGGTGGTGTAGGTGGGGTTCATGCAGACAGGGACACCTGGAGAGACAGGTGTACAGGGCAGGAAGTGAGGATACTGGTCGTCTCCATCCTCGATGTTCACCGTCAGAACAGCAGACGTGTTGAACTTCTCCACAGTGTTCGCTTCCTGTTTCATAACACCATCAAACAAAACAAAACGTCAGGACAAAGTTATTTTTCTGTTAAAATACTTTGTTAGTAAAATACTCTTCGTTCTGAAATATTTATGGATCCAAACAGTGTTCGAACCCTATTGGTTTTCCTGTTTTGATTATTATTATTTTTCTTTCAGCTTTCTCAAAAAAAGCTGTTTTCCAAAGTGTTTGCAGGATATGTGTTAAGGGTGAGGATCTGGTCAGATGCCATAACTGTTCCATCTTGAGCATAAGGGGGCGCTATAATAAAAGGGAGTCAGTGCTCTTTTGGTCCTGAGCTGTGCTGGGTGTTCAGACCCTGGTATACCTGGTATATTTTTCTGATTTATTTCAGTTTGACTTTAGAACAGATAATTAAACCCTTTGTATGATGAATGATTCTAGAAACACTGAAGTATGAGATAAATACAACATGTAGTTTTAGTTTAACTTGAGACTGGGTTTAGTTAATTTTGGGTCATGCAAATCTACCTTTTGACTGCATGTCACAACGCAGACAGATACAGAACAAATATCTGATCTCAGATGACAAGCTGCAGGGGAGTTCTCTCATTGTCATGAATTATTACAAAGAGTGTTACCTGGGCCCAGATGATCACCTGTAGTTGAGTTCTGGTCTCGTAGTCCAGAGGTTTGTTCAGAACTACGTTCCCACTGTTTGGTAGATCGATCCTGAACCACCAAGCGTCACGCTGCAGGTAACAGGTGACTGGTGACAGGTGAGCTCATAAAGACATATACAGGACATGGACAGAAGTATGTGGATAGGCGTGTGCTCCATCTTACCGATGATTGATCGATGATGTAACTGATAATGTCTCCATCTGCATCAACTGCCTTCACAGTGAAAACCACAGAGTTCACTGCTGTCAGCTGCAAACAGAAAACAAACTTTATAGGCTGGCAGAATTAATGATAATGGCCTCAGACTTTATTATAGGACTTTTGAAACATTCAACATTTAATGAGTAAGGCAGGTAGGTTAGCCAGGCTGAATTACTGTGAAACAGTAAGTGAAACATAAAACGGTGTGTCATCTGCATAGCAGTGGAGGAGAACACTAAAAAGTTCTTGAATGAACTGAATGTTAGTAATTTAGGTTTGTAACAAACATCAACAAACCATCTTTCTTTGTGCATCAGGAACTATTTGTGCTGAGCATCCTGAATAAAATGAATCCATCATACATAGCAAAGATTTCACCTTACTAATCCTGGGGTATTCATGCAAAATGTTCCAGTTAAAGATCTTTCTAGTGAGCCACTGTTCAGGCAGATTTGTTCATCTCACATTTCAGTCGACGTTTGGAGGCTCACGTCCCATATCCCCAATATGGCCAAAAATGTGTCTAGTGTCCTTGCTGCCTTGTAGGCTTATTTCAATACTTTATCACCATTTCATCACGGTTGATAGGATTTTGAGTTGGTGAGCTCACAACTGAAATTAGAAAAAACTCAGGTTATCACACATAATTCACCAGTTGAGGATGTAATCAGCCTGTGGATCAGTGCTGTTACAGAACCTTGTCCTGGTTCTGACTCTGTTCAGTCGTTTAAAAGACGGGAGGATATTAAACAAGTGAAATAGGTGGTTGGTGGGGTGAGAGGAGTCCTTTTTTTATCCTTGAGCTCCTGTTTGATGATTTTTGATGCAGTTTTTGTTTTGTGCTGCTCTTCATTTTATACACTGTTCACTCTTGCCTGTTTGGTTTGAAATCAGTGTTAATCCTGCATGTTTTACCTCACTGATGGTGAACGGTTGAATCGTCTCCTCCAGGAAGTTTGGTCTGTTGTCATTTTCATTCACAATCTCCACCAGAATCCTGTACTGACTCTGAGGAAACAGATTTATACGCATCAATGTTACTCTGCTGTATTGACTCTGATGAAACAAACACAACTTTATTGACTGCTGAAGACACTTATTATCTCCTGTTGTCACTGTTAGACAGATAACCTACCTGTATGACATCATCCTCATAACAGGTCAGCTCTGCTATCAGCACTGATCCCTGAACCTGAGAGACAAACATGCATCTCTGAGTGAAATATTGACTGCAGATTGTCCAAGTGAGATGCGTTTAAACTACAGGTGTAGATCCAGGTGAGATGTGTTTAAAAGATAAAGATCCAGGTGTACCTCTCGGTCAAGGACTCTGGAGATGGAGGTGTTCAGTCTGATGGTTCGACCCTCTAAGTAGAACCAGTGGGCATTGTCTCCGGTCAGACACAGTCGGATGGTGTTAGCTCCTGGTTCTCCGGTGATACTCAGGTCAGAGATGAACTGACCCATCGGACTGTTCTCTCTGACTGATGCAAAGATGTCTGACCCCCCCAGACACAGACTGGCTGAGGATGAACCAGAGCTAACTAGGATAAACAGTTTCACTGTTTGATGATGTTTTATAGACTAAATGATTGATCAGTACAGAAATGAATTGTTAGTTGCAGGTGGTGTACCAAACAAATCCACAATGTTGTGTTTACAGTTCCTTCTGCTTGGTGTTTAAAGCCTGATAATCAGACTGAATGTCCTTTCATTCTTCAGTATGAACTAACACACTAACCAATCATCAGTGACTGACTCATGTTCAGTGGACATAGAAGCTGTGGTAGCACTTTTTCAACCTTAATGGTTTCCAGTGCTTTTAGAGATTGGCCTCATTCACCCATTCACACACACATTCACACACTGATGGTGACGGAGCTGCCATGCAAGGTGCTGGCCTTAGGGAGCAACTTAGGGTTCAGTGTCTTGCCCAAGGACACTTTGACAGGAGGAGGCAGGGATCGAACCAACCATGGGATCAATGGATGACCTGCTCTACCTCCTGACCCACAGCCGCCCCTGGTAGTGGTTGTTAGCAGAAGTTAACATTTGTCATGGTGATTTAAGTTAGTTATTACTTCTGTAAGTAGTAATAACTACACACACACACACACACACACACTGGGTCTCTGTGTTCTTACCTGTAACAACATGATAAGATAACCTGAGAGCCACCTGCCATAGCAGCAGCCTACAGGGTCTCAACATCTTCCTCCACCTGCTCCACTTTCACACCTCCACCTGAAGAACAGACAAGCAGTCACTTTAACCAGCTGACCAGACTCAGTGTCATAATATCATTGTTGAAGCAGAAAATGAGATTAGAGCCTCCTGAGGCTGTTCATCACACACCAGAAAACTAAACTGTTGGATGAAAATGGAGAGACAACTTTGCTGTTATTATCTTTTTACCACTAGTGGGGTAAAACTGAAGTTTGACCTGGGGGGTCATGTTACAATAACTGCTCTCAGCTTTCATCAGTCTAAAGCTGGACTGTTGTCACAGCTGTACTAGGGGTAGCTTTCTAACATGCTAAATATTACAAAATGAAAGGCGACTTGCTGGAGCTTCCTGTTGGCTTTTCACACCATCTGTAAACTTGTATGAGGATGTGCGGCACCAAACTCCAGGTTTAGGGTTGAGCCTGGTTCATGTCCTGTCCCCAACTGTTGTCATGGTTATGTTATGGTGCACAAACAACACAAACCATACTGTTGGAGCCATTTCAATGGTGGCCGTTGGTTGCCGCTGTGGACATCTTTTTAGTCTATTTAAGCATAGCACTAATTGATACAGGTGTGGCGCACAACGAGGTCGATGGTTTTTTGACTGTAAGGCACGGTAAAGATGTATGTTTATTAGTTTGAGAAACATGTTTTGGAAACATTGAAAATAAATGGATTGGTATATCCAATGTAAGATTTTGGCTGTTGGACATTTTTTTTGGTGACTACAGAAGACAAAGAGCCTATATCGAAGCACGCCATCTACACCGAGCCACGTGTACAAAACAGGCCAAAGCAAACTGTGCGTCAACACATACACCCCAGCCAGTCCACTACGCTCTGCTACTGCCAATCAGCTTGCTACTCCCTCACTACAAGGGGGCCCAGCTACTCCCTCACTACGAGGGGGCCCAGCTACTACCTCACAAGGGGGGCCCAGCTAGTCCACTTATTGTAAGTCGCTTTGGATAAAAGCGTCAGCTAAATAAATGTAATGTAATGTAACACAACTTATCTCAGACCAGATGTCCTGATGAAGATTCCTCCAGTTGGAAAGACATGTGATGATACGTTTGCTTCTCGTAATGATGATGATGGACAGAGTCTTCTGTATAAATAAAATAACACAAATCAATATCAATATAAAATCTAGATGACCTGGGCTGAAGCCAAGACCACGTAAGTCGAGTCCAAGACCAAGTCCAAGTCTGAGCAGCTTGGAGATCAAGTGACGAGAGAGACCAAAAAAACAACACAGTGCCAGTTCAGTGTCATTTATACTGTTGTTTTCTTGTTGTTTATAGTGAGAGTCAACCATGACATAACTTCAGGCATACAGTAAAGTAAAGTTTGAATAAAGAAAGGAACAAAAAATGAGACCAAAAGAAACCAAGATTCTATTGAGACCAGTGAGACTGGTGGCTGGACGCAAGTTCTACAGTCCTGTCCATGGTGCCAACTAAAGAGTCTTTTTGTCTCAGATCTAAAAAACGTTTCTGACAGGAAACTAACACTTGGAACAAATCATGTAAGTAAACTGAACATAGACCTGTTTATCTGAAAGCTCTGTGAAGAACAACAGAGGAAAAATGAATAATTCTAATAAATCTAGCTGTTTCTCTTTGCTGCAGATGCTTTTTTTAATTCATGGAGGCTTGTTTGTAATAAAGAAAAACTATTTTACCTGTAAATTTGTTTTGTTTTCTTGAATATAAACCTACCACAGACTACACAGTATTCACGCAGTGTCCCTGACCTCTGACCTCTGACCTGCTGTTTGGTCCTCAGACTGTTTTCATACTAAAATCTAAAATTCGACTTTGTCTCCCGATGACTCATTAAAGCTCTGAGCTGCAGACTCTTTCTGTTTGTTTCATTACACACTACCTGAGCATTCATATTCAGACAGTATAACTCAGTCCACCACCACTGACTGAAGCTTTGTAATCCACTGGAATCTGAGCTTTTCCTTTAGCATTTATCATCATATATTTTGAAGATTGAAGCACTTATTGAACTATATATTATAGTACTATATACCATATAGAAACACAACATTTGACTGAAATATTTTGATGTATAAAGTTCATGTAGCAAAGTAAATGGATGTTTGTTGTAGTGCTGAAACAGCTGATTAATTAACAGAAAATAAATCACTGATAATCCATTAATGCTTTCAGTCATTCAGTCAAGCTAAACTTCCTTGTCATCCTCCGGTGTCACATCTCAAATGTCTCAGATTTTCTGTTTTCCTCCGTTTTATTTCACAGTAAACTGAATATCTCTGGGTTTTTGACTGTTGACAAAACAAGACATTTAAAGACGTCACTTTGGACTCTGAGAAACTGAGATGGACATTTAATAAACTAAATAATTAATTAGTCAGAAAGATCTAAAGTTCTAATTTGTTGTCCTCCAGTAGTAACACATAGAGGTCAAAGAGAACTGACCTCAGAGCAGATTACAGGTAACAACCAAACACATAGTGAGTCATGATTTGTTCATCAGGACGTGACCAAACTGAAAATGAGTCCAGTGAAACAAACCACCCATTTTAATAATGTTAGAAGATGACAAGGTCAGCTGGATGAAGCACCATTTAATTAGGAAATACAAAGTCCAAATAATTAGATACATAGGATTAGAAAATGCAAAGATTACTGTTACTACTACTACTGTTACTTCATGTTTGTCTAAACTTCAAATGAATCTGAGAGTGATGTCATGATGACAGTTAATGAGTCATGAGGCTATACGTGATGTCACAATGACAGTTAATGAGCCATGAGGCTATGAGTGATGTCATGATGACATGGGTCAGGGTTAAGGTTTGGTCAGGGTTAATGTTTGGTCAGGAGTTAGGGTTTGTTTTCGGGTATTTCATGCACTGGTTTCACATCTTAACTGGACATTTTCAGTTTATCTCAGATCTCAATAAAACCAGTTTAAGTCAACCAACAGGATTCTTATTATTATTATTACTGACACTGAACACTTGTTTACTTACCTAAACATGAACACATACATTTATAATAATCTACAGACCACTCACCTCTCTCTCTCTCCTGTTGGTCTACAGACAGTCGGTGTCTCTCGCCCTCAGTCTGTTCAGGCCTCCTGTTCTCAGCTTCATGTTATCATAGCTTCATGTTTTCAGCAGCAGAGTCTTGTTCAACTTTTTCCCTCAGAGAGAACAGAGACTGGCCTGTCACTGTGTTACTGTGTGTGTGTGTGTGTGTGTGAGAGAGAGAGAGAGAGAGAGAGAGAGAGAGAGAGAGAGAGAGAGAGAGAGAGCATTAGCAGAGGGCTTACAGAGCATTAATGAGCAGGATAAGTAGGCCAACATGCTGCAGGACTTTAAACCAACAGGTGGCCTGTTAGTTCAACCTGCTTACACTCTGTGGTTATTATCAGCCAGAGGAAGTATTTACTGATGCAGAAATACTAATACTACACTGTAAAAATACTATTATAGAATACCCAAATAATATTATTCTCAGATGAAATTATTTGATTTTCAGAAAACATGCTTTCTTCTTATGTTATTACAGTATACTTTCATTGTTGTTAGTGCTGGTCAGTGTAAAGAACATACAGCCAGTGATGCAAACAGGTGATACAGATCTATGTGGGTTGATTGTGCGTCCATCTGTTGGTAATGCCTCAGGGCTCCAGTAGGGGTGGGGTCACACTAGTCTCCCGCAGTCTTTACCCTGTTTAAACACTGTAAACACACGTTGCTAATCATTTGTCCTGCTTCACGGTTGTTTAACATGAGAGAAACATGTACGTTTTGTATATTGTATCCTGTTTGTTCTGTCATTGTTAGTATTTAAGCTAGTTGCTGGTACACTCATATCTCTTCTATAAGGTGTGTGTGAAAGTGTTTATTTTATCACTGTAAAAAGTCAGTTCATGTAGCCTACAAGCTAAAAAATATGATTTAAAAAGTTTAAATATGTTTCAGAAATAAGATGTCGTGCTGTACACTGGGTAAAAAGATTATTATTAAGATTATTTAGAAAAAGTGTCCTGGGCTCTCTGAGTCACCTGGTTTCTGGGTCCACCTGGTTTCTATGAGTACACCTGTTTCATTATTCATTAACATTTTTCATTCCTAGAGAGAACAGATGAAGAAGTGGCATTAAGTAATGAAGGAGTAAGTCTGAATGTTCACATCATCATTTTGTCCAAGACTGTGATTAAAAATGTCCCTCCAAAAGACTGCAAGACGATGATACAGAATGTAAACAGGAGCCTCATTTATCAAAGTGACAGAAGAATGACAGACAGAAATACATGAAGTACAACACAAGCAGCAACACAACGACACAACAGCAATACACAGGAAAACATGACTCATAGTTCCCTTCAGCGAGTCATCCTGTTTAGAGTTAACAACCTCGTTAGGGTTCCTCTTTATTTATGCTGGAGGCACAAACTCAACAACCTTGTTTGAACCTTTATTCGTAGATGCTGGATGGCACCTGGGGACAGTCAGCTGGTCAGCAGACCTACAAACAGGAATGTGACGAGAAAGAAGGTCAGAATGGTAGAATGTGACTTAAAAACATGCTGCTCTTAAATGAATTGATAATGTCAATATATGGATATTTATACATGTACATATATGGGACTGCTGCAGGAACCTATAGGTGTTGAATTCATGATGAGTTTGACTTTACCTAAATCGAGGCTCTAAGGATAGACTCGTATGTTGCAGACATTGTAAAGACCTTTACTAAGACTAAGCTGTGCAGAAGTACAATGATTTCATTTCATTTGACTTTATGACAGTTTCCAATAGCTCACGTTGTGCTGACAATCACCTTCATGTTCAATGATTTCTGCAGATGAGTTTCTGATCTGAACTTCATGTTTTGTTCAGTGAACTTTTGTCCTTTAATCTACACAAGTTTACTGTCATTGTTCCGCATGTGAGACGTGTAATGAAAATCAATATGCGTCTGTAGATGTATTGATCAGTAACACACTGGATCCTCTGATCACTGACTGGTCATCATCATCATCTCCTCTAGAACTCAGCTTAATTCAACATTTATTCTGGCACAAACCTGATTTTTATAAACATTTAAAGATGCAAGAAACCACAGAAACATTCCAACAAACAATCACAACTAATTAGCTTCTTCTTATCATTACACCTGCAGGACTCAACCACACAGGTGGTTTACTATCTTCATCTCACAGCAAACTCTAAAAACAGGATTCACTCGAAATACACATGCATGGACACATATGCATATGGACACCCCATGTAGTTTCAACAGAACCATGTGTCCACGTGTTTTGAAGTATATTCACATATTTAACTGGGTGTAACAAAGTCACAGAAAGTCACAGGTTTCCTCCTCACGACATGAAAACACAGATGCTCACACACACACACAAACACACACACACAGCGTGTTATACAGGCAGAAGACTTCAGCGACCAATTAAACCCCCTCCTGCTGACGTCCCTGTTTGACTGTATTTGACTTTGACTGCCAGAGGAACACAAACAAACAATGTAAACACCTTCGCACACACCAGACTACATACACTTTTAGAGTGATTTAAGGGTCATATTATGAGGTGGAGATAGAAAATAAAGTGTGAGACTGATTTTAATAATACAACTTTATTTGTTTAGGTCAAATACTTTTACCACATGAAGCTGATAAAACTTCTGTACTTTTACTTTACTTTGGTCTGTGGGTGGTTTTTCAGCCCAAACTTTGGTCTGCAGGCAGTTTTTCAGTCCAAACTCTGGCCTGTTCTCCTCTGAAGAGGACCAACTTGGACACAGTTGAGTAGTTAAATGATGTTAAAGGACTGAGAATGAGAGCAACGTGAGGTTCAAAGTAAAAACTGTGACATCAGAAAACTGATGAATGTCTCAGTTTGACTCTCTGAGTGAGAGAAAAAGAGAGTGAGACAAGCCCGACTGATTACTGAGAAGATTTACTGAAGTTTGACCAAATCATCCAGCAGATATAAGTGACATGAAGGGTCAGCTGACTCTCAGTGTGAAACTCGTCCTCCATCAGCAGCCTGATGGAGTGGGCAGTCTTACTCTCGGAGGTGCTGACTGACTGGAGGAACTATTTGTGGACTGATAATGATGTTCCAGCCACAGAGCTGAGAAACTGCAGGTGATAATCTGACAGGCACAACGATGGAGAACGTTTTTAAAGCTGTGACGACAAAGAAAGTGTGAAGTGAGAGAAAATTAAAAATAGGTTGAACTGAACTTTAGGAAGTAAATTTTCCCACAGTCACAATTGAACAAGTAAAAGTGACAGATTTAACGAACAACATTGTTGATTATTTTTTATTTTCTTTTATTTTTTTATATATTTTTTCTTTTCTATATGTATAAAGTCTCCTGTGTTGACACATAATAAGTGTTGTCATAGTTTACACCAAACACAATGACACCACATATTTGAAATACTGGGATCTTAATTTGTAGGTTTCAAACCATATCAGCTGCTGATTTCATGATTTCTGTCTTTATTTGGTGGTTGAGTCACATGTCCATCAGTCTGCTGAGGCCATTTCCTAAACGTGGGTTTTACATTTTGAACTAAAATATATTGATGAACTTTGTGTATGTCAGTATCTTTGCGTGGCACAGGAGGAGCTCAGCTGGATCCATCGTGATCATATATATCTCTTGTGATGATGATGATGTTGTAATGATGGTGATCTGAAACCATTGACAACCGTCCAACCCTGAGCTTTGTCCTGTTAGTCTTTAGTCTGTCAAAGTGAAACTTTGTCCTCTCTGAGAGTCTGTCTGGTGACACACAATCTGCTAGTTTCAGCTCCACCCAAACTCTCTCCATTAGAAAAACAGGAAACTCTGCTCTGTTGATGTGGACTTAATGAAAACCCTGACACATGACAGCTAACTTCCTGTCACCTGTTTGATAAATCATTTAATGAAAGTGTCGTTCACAGCAGGTGATGTGATGTCAGAGGTCACTGGAGAGACTCACCTGCACTCATGTTACAGGAAACACACCATGAAATCCTCTAATGTTTTACTGAAGTATAGATTTAATTTAATTTGGAGTTTAATTTCTCCTGTTGATAAAAACAGATAAATACTTTATTAATTTCAAAGGAAATTCAAGTGTCAACCAGGTTTATATTATTAAAACACAGTTTCAAATGCTCTCGACATATAACTAAAAAAAGACAAAAAAACACAAACTGTTAAAATGTATTAAGAAAAATAAAGACTGAACTGAAATATATTTAGACTATTTGTAAAACCAAAATATAAATGTGATTTAGTTTATGTGAAGGGTATTCTTTGTACAGAACTCCTATTTAAAAATGAATTAATTAATAAAATAAAGCGTGAAACTAAACTGAATGAAACGCACTTTTCAGACTGAATAAAATATCCTCAGTTTAGGCCTACATGTTGAAGCTGGAGGATGTATGGGCTCCTTGTTACTATGGTAATGCCCATGTGGTTTCCATGGCTGTTTGAGCATACAAAGAGGGGGATGTTGTCCCCCTCCCTCTGCTTGGTGATCGAGGAGATTAAAACATCAGATGCTGATGAATCAGCTGCACAAACACGTCGCTCATGTTTCCTCAGAGAAAAATAAAAAATGTGTGGGAGGTTTCTGTTCTGCAGGTGAGTGGAGTCGGTGACAGGTGGACAGGAGCTCCGCCCACAGAGAGACGTGTCATTAGTCTGAAACCCTCAACAGTTTCATCTTGTTGGCCTACAGCATACAGGGATGTATACTAAGAAACTAATGTCTACAAACATGTATAATGTATGTTAACTCCTTTATTTATTCTTGTTTTGCAGTTTGGTAATATCTGGTTCTTTGTTTGGTTGTATCCATAAATTAATAAAATATTTATTTAAAAATTAAATCAGGTTTTCCTCTTCAGAATTACCTTGCTACAGTAATTGATTTGTTTTTGAACTTTTTGCCACTCAAGCAACCTGTCACTCCCACACAGACATTGAGAGCTATGCTTCCTCTGTACTGGACTACATCTCCATCACCATAGACAGTGTCACCACCCAGAAGCAGATCACCATGTACCCAAATCAGAAACCCTGGATGAACAGGGATGTTCGCCTACTGCTGAAGGCCCGCAACATCGCCTTCAGATCAGATGTACAAGCCTACAGTACAGCCAGGGCTGACCTGAAACGGGGCATCAAGAAGGCCAAGCACTGCTACAAACGGAAGGTTGAGGAGCACTTCTCCAACTCCAACCCCCGACGTATGTGGCAAGGCATCCAGGTCATCAGTGACTACAAGCCCATCCACCCCTCCCTCCCATCCTCTGATATCTCCTTTCTCAACAAGCTTAACAATTTTTACGCTCGTTTTGACAAGGACAACCAGGAGCCTGCATCCAAGACAGAGCTGACTGCAGATCACCAACCCCTAACACTCTCCCCCACTGATGTCAGAGCAGTGCTGAGCAGGATCAACGCACGCAAAGCTGCTGGCCCCAATGGCATCCCCGGACGTGTGCTCAGAGCATTTGCTGGGGAGCTGGCATGGGTCCTGACGGACTTATTCAACATGTCCTTGGCCCATGCAGTTGTGCCGACCTGCTTCAAGACCACTTCCATCGTACCAGTACCAAAACACTCCACTCCAACATGTCTCAACGACTACCGCCCAGTAGCACTCACCCCCATCATCACAAAGTGTTTGGAGCAGCTGGTTCTGGCACATCTCAAATCTTGTGTTCCCCCCACCCTGGACCCCCACCAATTTGCCTACCGCGTGAATAGGAGCACAGAAGATGCAGTCTCCATAGCGCTGCACTCTGTCCTCTCACACCTGGACAATGTCAACACATATGCCAGAATGCTGTTCATAGTCTTCAGTTCAGCATTTAACACTGTCATCCCCTCCAAACTAATCACCAAACTGACAGATCTGGGCATCAGTGCTCCTATTTGCAACTGGTTGTTGGACTTTCTGACCAACAGGCCTCAACGTGTTCGGTCAGACCACCACTGCTCCTCCACCCTCACCCTAAACACCGGCGTACCACAAGGCTGTGTGCTGAGTCCGTTCCTCTATTCCCTCTTCACTCATGACTGCAGACCTGTACATGACTCTAACACCATCATCACATTTGCGGATGACACCACAGTGATTGGCCTCATCAAGGACAACGATGAATCAGCCTACAGAGAGGAGGTGGACCGCCTGGCTGTGTGGTGCGATGAGAACAACCTGTTGCTCAATACCAATAAGACCAAGGAACTCATCGTGGACTTTAGAAGGAATGCTGACACACACCCACCCATCCATATCACCGGTGCGGCGGTGGAGCGTGTGACCAGCTTCAAATTCTTGGGGATCCACATCTCGCAGGACCTCACCTGGTTGACTAACTGCTCCTACCTGGTTAAGAAGGCTCACCAGCGCCTCTTTTTTCTGAGGACTCTTAAGAAAAACCACCTCTCTTCAGACATCCTGGTGAACTTCTACCGTTGCACCATCGAGAGCATCCTAACCAACTGCATTACAGTTTGGTATGGGAATTGCTCTGTCTCGGACCGGAAGGCGCTGCAGAGGGTGGTGAAAACCGCCCAGCACATCTCTGGAGCCTCACTTCCTGCTATTGAGGACATCTACAGGAAGCGTTGTCTCAGGAGAGCAAAGAACATCAGAAAAGACTCCTGCCACCCAGCACACGAACTGTTTGCCCTCCTGCCCTCTGGGAGGCGCTACAGGAGTCTCCGGACCAAAACCACCAGGTTCAGGAACAGTTTTTTCCCATCAGCTGTCTCCCTGCTGAACTCTGCCCCCTGACGCCTCCCCCCAACACACACACACACACACACACACACACACACACACACACACACACACACACACACTCACTTACCAACCCCCTTGGACCGAACTGAATTGACTTGAATCGACATCACTGCACTATTAAGTACTCTTTTTTTAATCTGCTTGCACTAAATAATACCATTGCACTACTGTACATTCAAACCGCACATTCTGCACTTTATGTATACTTTCTGTATATACTGTAAATATTCATATACCCTGTATATTTATATTCATTATGTTATTCTACTGGTTATGCACTTCTGGTTAGATGCTATCTGCATTTCATTGCCTTGTACCTGTGACATGTGCAATGACAATAAAGTTGAATCTAATCTAATCTAATCTAAACTTTTTAGGATACAGGGTTGCATACTGAATATAAAATATGATTCTTCAAAGTTACCAGTAACTCAAGTCAACAAATAAATGCAGTACAGTGAAAAGTACAGTATACCATTTAAATGTATTCAGTTACTAAATAAGAACAAATTCCCATCTGTTTTCATCAAACAAAAGCAAATTTCTTTGTGTTTATTATTTTTGTGTTAATGACAAAAACTGTTGTTGTTTCAGCTACATTTCATCACGTCCACCTTCACTTCACGGATACAAATACTACAAACTTCACCACAATATTATGTTTGTCTTCAACACAAACTCTCATGGAAACATCCCGTTTTTAGGTCTTTTCTGTAAAAGCAAATAAAAATAAGGCAACACTGTTCTGTAAAACCTGCACCTTGAAAACAACATCAACATGAAAGTACTCAGATATCAAAGAACATTTATAATTCTGCACATGTTCACTGTTTTATGCCTCTGGGCTGTAATTTGGACAGAAATCTGACTACTGCTCTGCTTTAATTATAACTGACACATGATTAAAACCACCAAAATAAGAGACTGACACATGAAAAGAAGCTTCAAAATAAGAGAGTGTTTCAGTCCAGCTGAGATCTAAACTAAGGCTTTGGTCAGAAACCTTCTTTTTCCTGTTGGTGATAGACAGTTTACAGGACGAATCTTTGAATGTTTTGGGTTTTTTAAAGAACATTCGGCTCTGGAGATGAGATAATAAAATCCTGGACGGTCTGAAGACGTCTGAGACAGAGTGAGGACAGTTTTAGTTTTATGTCCGACAGCAGAGCAGCTTGTGAAAGACGTTTCTGAACTCAGCGTTGAAGGCGGTGTAGATGATCGGGTTGATGGCACTGTTGACGTAGCCGAGCCACGTTACCACGGAGATGAGGGTGGGGCCGATGTCACATGACTGACACAACACCTTGGTGACATGGACGACAAAGAAAGGTGTCCAACAGGCCAGAAACACACCTTGAGACAGAAGACAGACACAGTTAGAGGGACAGACTTTATTCTCCTTCTACAAATGTGTCCTGCTCACTGAGTTACTAAGTTACTTCTTATCATTCAGGACAAGTTCTGCAGAAATACCTGAAAAAAAGTTAAAGGCAGACAGTAATCAAGACATGGCATGTCTGTCCAGACTCAGATAATATATGTAGTGAAGACTTGCAGGGAACTGAATAGAAGGTATAAAGTGTAGTTTTTGGCTAAATGGAAGTGATCACTATATTGATGATCCATATGTCTGATTCCAGTGAATATACAGTGTTGAACTGATTAATGATGGATTATCAGAGATGTATCGGCTGAACAGGTACACATGTACTTGATTACTATGTAAAGATGGATTCTTATAGAGTAGAGCTGCACAACATGTGGTGCTTTTGTTTTCTCCTGGATCCTCTCTATGAGCTGCAGGTGAAACTCGCTCATAGGATCATGATTAGCTTGGCGCATTCCAATACACTGTTTATAGTCACGTGATCTCGATGACGCTTGAAATTCAGAATGAGGCAGGAAGTGAAAGGCAGAGTGGACGAGATGGAGGAAAGCCCATACTGTGCTAGTTACTGATTACTCATTGTGTCGTCCTAGTGAACGTGTGTGAAATCTGGAATCGCCCAACTCATTCTTAAATTCTGGCTAAAAACCTATCTTGAGGTCACAGTGACCTTTGACCTTTGAGTCAAGTGGCACCTATTCAGTGTCTGACCAGCTGTGAAATATGGTCCCCATCTCCCCTTCTGTTCCTGAGTTATGGTGTTGAATAATGGCCAAAACAGTGTTTTTCCAGGACACAGTGAAGTTGACCTTTGACCTTTTGGGTAAAAAATGTCATCACTTCATCGTTGTATCCCATTAAACATCTGTGTGAACTTTTGTCATAATTATGGATCAATTCTTGACTTATGGCCAAAAACATGTTTTGTGACCTTTTGACCTTTGACAATCAAATTCTAACCAGTTCATCCTCGAGTTCTTTCCAGGTGTTTCTGAGATATCGTCTTCACGAGAATGGGATGGCTGGACGGATGGACGGATGGACGGATGGACGGACGGAAAACATAACGCCTCCAGCCACGGCTGTCGCTGATACAAGATTGTATCATCTGCATATAGATGTATATTAGAAGTCTGTGTTGGAGTAATAATATTGGTCGAATCAATCCATGAATATACATAGTTACTATTCAATAAGAAGAAGCTTAGAAATAAAAGCAAAACTTAGATCTTTAAATACTCCCAAAATGATTTCCAGCTTGCTCTGATGTTCTGAGAGTTCATACAGGTGTGTGGTGGAGTCTAAAGGTGAGCTCAGGTATACAGATACAAAGAAGCTGGTAGTATCTTGTGGCTACTGAATGTGTATCTTTACCTGTTAAATGTAATGATGTTTGAATATTATGTACATATAGAGTCCTGATTTTCTTTATCATGGTATGCAGCACACAGCTGCAGGTTGTTGAATCCATTCAGAAGTGCAATTAAGCTGATCAGATGATCAGTGACAGCAATCTTAAACTTTAAACTGCAGCTAATGACAGAACAACAGGCTCTGTTGATGGATGAACATTGATCATCAGACAGTGTTGCTCACCATCACTCATCAGGCATGAACTACCATCAACAGGAAAATGAATCCTTTAACTCATCATACAGGCAGTTTTTCCTTGAGTGTGAGATCTTTAAAAATGGCTCTGGTGTGAAGCTGCGCTGAGACAGTAAAGCGGTTTCCATGGAGATAGAAGCAGTTTCTATTTTTACTGAGAGAGATCACAGCTTCACTCTGTGTTACAGTAAAACATAAAAACAGTTTGTGTAGAGAACAAACATCCAGCTGAGAGAGAAGAAACTCTCTCATCTAACAGGAATAAAAAGAGCAGAGTTTGTTCTCGGTGTGGAGCTGCAGGCAGTCGGCTGAGGAGTTACCTCCTGCAGAGACACGTTTATTATATTCTACAGTCATATTCATCTCGCAGACTCGCAGCTGATAGTAGCTGTTGGTCTCGAAACACATTATCTAAAGATATAGTTTCTCTAGATGTCATTGCTCTGGCCTCCAGCGACACCGTAAGGAATCTTGGAGTTATCTTTGATCAGGATATGTCCTTTAACTCCCACATAAAACAAACTTCAAGAACTGCCTTTTTTCATTTACGTAACATTGCAAAATCAGGCACATCCTGTCTCAAACAGATGCAGAAAAACTAGTCCATGCATTTGTTATGTCTAGGCTGGATTATTGCAACTCTCTATTATCAGGCTGCCCCAATAAGTCCCTCAAGACTCTCCAGCTGATCCAGAATGCTGCGGCACGTTTACTGACAAGAACCAGGAAAAGAGATCATATCTCTCCAATATTAGCTTCTCTACACTGGCTCCCTGTAAAAACCAGAATAGAATTTAAAATCCTTCTCCTCACCTTCAAAGCCCTAAATGGTCAGGCACCATCATATCTTAAGAGCTCATAGTACCCTATTACCCCACTAGAGCACTGCGCTCCCAGAATGCAGGGTTCCTTGTGGTTCCTAGAGTCTCTAAAAGTAGAATAGGAGCCAGAGCCTTCAGCTATCAGGCTCCTCTCCTGTGGAACCAGATCCCAGTTTGTGTACGGGAGGCGGACAACCTCCTCACATTTAAGAATAGGCTTAAGACTTTCCTCTTTGATCAAGCTTATAGTAGAGCTGACTCAAGTGACCCCTGAGCCACCCCTTAGTTATGCTGCTATAGGCCTAGACTGCCGGGGGACTTCCTATGATGCACTGAGCTCCTCTCTCCTCCCCTTCCTCTCCATCTGTACGCCATCATATCCCATCAATGCTTGTTACTTATTCAACTTCTTCCCGTAGTTTTGTGCTTTCTCTCCCCTTTCTCTCTCCTTCTGTTGCTTTCTGCAGGTGTTTCTGCCTCCGGAGCTGTGGGGTCTGGATCTGTGGTTGCGGCCGCCTGCTGCCCCCGTGCTCCTGCTCTGCACCCGCTGCTGCAGTTGCTGTTGCTATTATTATTAGTGTTGCTGCTATAATGTTGCTCTTAGTGTTGTTTCTGTTGGTGTTGACATCCATACCATTACCGCAACCATTGCGTTGCATCTCTGTGTGAAACTGTGTTGTGCTGCTGTATGTTCTCTTTCCTCCTGCTCTCTCTCTCCCGCTCCCCCCGTCCCCCTTCAACCCAACCGGTCGAGGCAGATGACCGCCCACCCAGAGCCTGGTTCTGCTCGAGGTTTCTACCTGTTAAAAGGGAATTTTTCCTTGCCACTGTCGCATAGTGCTTGCTCATGGTGGGAACTGGTCTCTGTAAATATAAAGAGTCGGTCTAGACTTGCTCTACTCAGAAAAGTGCCCTGAGATAACTTTGTTATGATATGGCGCTATATAAATAAAACTGAATTGAATTGAATTGAATTGGTGTTCACAGAAACTGACTGTATATAATGACTTTATACTAAATGATACATAACATTCATGTTTCTGCCTTAATTTGAATCAAAATGATCATTTATACAGTTTGAAACACATGTTAACAATAATATACATCCATTTTCTGATGTTTTACACAAAAGAAAGAAAACGGCAAGGCTACATATGCTTCTGAGGCAGATTTGTGATATTGGCCTGTATAAATAAAATCAACTTGACTACTGAGACAAAGATGGTGGACATTCTTCTCATGTCTGATTAGAAAAATATATTAAAAACCCTCGTACAACCACAGAACTAGAGCTGAAACAATGAAAATAATCATTGGTCGCAGCCCTAAACAGAAATGATCTCCCTTCCTATATTTCAGAGCAGTAAAACTCTTTACTTACACCATGTGAGCGGGGGTTGGGGCACAGACTCCCCATTTCCAGAAATAATGGTCTTTTCCACTCGGGTGGAATAAAATTCAGCAGGAATTAAAGCTGTACCTGCAGTGTTTAGTTGTTGGGTCTCTGTAAATAATATTATAAAGAGTAACATTACAGTCTAGAGCTGCTCTATATGAAAAGAGAACACTTCTGTTAGGATTTGGTGCTATATAAATAAATCTGAATTTAGATCTGAGTGAGGTGTAGATCTCCCTGGTTTTATCCCATGTTCTTGGTTTTAGATGTAATTTAATGCTCTTTTGATCCTTTTCCTTTATTTGCAGCCTTGTAAGTTTTAAGTTTGTCTAACAGTTTTGCCTTTGTTCCAGTGGTCACAGTGCTCTCATTGGACCATGTGTCTAAATAAAGGTTGAGTGAATGAATGATACTCACCGACGACGACAGGCAGGACCTTCATGGCTTTCCGTTCCCTCCCGCTGACTCTGCTGCTTTTACTGTTTCTTCTTCCTCTCTTTGTGGCGTTTGTCTTCATCAGGCCGTTCTCTCTCCTGCTGCCTCCCTCCCTCCTCTCTGAAGGCTCACCGTCCGACACGCTGTCCATCTGTGTCGTCATTGGGTCACTCTCCGCCACGACCATCGCCCCGTCCTGCTGCTCCTCCATCACCGGGGTCGCAGAGGGCGTCGTCATGGAGACAGTGGATGGAGAGGTGGGACTGAGGCTGGCTGGTGTGGCGTACACGACTTTCTCACGACTCCCAGTTGTTGTGGCTTTAGCTCGCTGTAAAGCTGAGCCGAGATGTAAAGAGAGAGTTCGACGACTGGCTCGACCTGCCTGAGATCGACTCCGACCGCTCCACCGCCGCAGGCCTCGAAACATCCAATAATACAAGAATAGCATGACAGGACAAGGCACAAAGAAGGAGCAGACGGACGAGTACACCACGAATCGGTCGTCCTCCAGTTTGCACACGCTCGGATTGCGACCCGGCACCTGGTTCAGACCGAAGATGACCGGACTTGCCACGACCAGAGATAGCACCCAGGTAGCAGTGATGAGAGTCAGCTGACGGACACTGAACTGGTTCCTGTTGTACTTCAGAGGGACCACCACCGCAATGTACCTGAAATACAACACAGGCAGGTGAGACCACCACCACGATGTACCTGAAATGTGGTGATGGCCTGGCAATAGAAATGTATTTCCGCTTACAGCTCAACAAACAAACAACAGTTAACAGATCAGGGAAGAGGTGTGATTTCTAAAAATCCTAAACTGAATAAGAACAAGGTCTCTTAACCCTACACTAGTTTCAGATTTGTTACAACCCTAGCCTGCACAAAGCCTAGACCAAAACAGAATATAATGTAAATACCAAGAATATAAGAAAAAATTAACTGATAGTTACCCGACACAGCACAATTTAGTAATACCATGGTTAAATTCAACAGAAAAAGCTGGAACTTATAGTCTATAGACTATAATCTAGAAATAAAGTTTATTATATAGTCAGCTGACACCGCAAGAACAGCACACAGTTAGACTCAATGATATTTTAACCAACACAGCAGATAGAGCACAGTCAAGCAGAGCTGGGACTCCCCACCTGTCAGTCAGAACGGAAGAAGACTTTTAGATGAGGCGAGAAACTTCTTCAAGAAGTCCAGCTGACTCTGACTCAGCACTTGTAGATTTTGTGCGGTGATGCGGCGGCCTTTGCACAGTTTGTGCGCTTTATATTTAGATTCATGTTTCAGGCACCCATCAGGAAAAATTAATTTAGCCCCTATGGTCTCTCACGAGGTGTTTCATTACATTTTCTCAACACTTCAAAGCTGTCAGTCGGCTCCATTACCAGCTGTCATCAATAAAAATCTGGATATAATCATGTTATCTCACTAACAAGGTGCTAACAACATGACTGCAGCTCAGAGATTCAGAGATTAAATACAAACTTGGTCTTTTCTCTCCCTCATGAAGAACACAGTGATCTTCAGAGAGAACAGACAATGAATGAATTTAATGAGAGTAATTTATTTTAAAAGCTTGGTCATTAAGATTCATTCAGTTCTCTTTAATAATAATCTGAGTCTGACACTGGGTTCCACATAGGAGGCGGACGCGCCACGATATACCAATTGTAGCGCGAGCAGTATCTTGACTGTTCACACCAGAAGCGCATTTCTCCGTGCCGGGCAACAAGTGATCCTGCTCCTCTGCTCTTTTCTAGGGCTGATCTTTTTGCTGTTACGTGCTGCGGATCATACAACTCCCGGTGCTTCTCCACTTCTAGGATCTACTTTTTTTCTCTCTCTCTCTCTCTCTCTCCCCTCTCTCCCGCTTGCTGGCTCGCCCTCTCGCTCCCTCTCTCGCTCTCTCTCTCTCGCTCTAGCTCTCTCTTTAGGCACAACTGACAAATATGTGGAATAAGTACTAATTTAAAAACACAGAGGGGCAGGAAAATCAAAAGGGTTGGCAAGCAGGATGCATATTCTATCATTTATCAGAATTAGATCATTTATATCATATACAGTACCAGTCAAATGTTTGGACACACTTTCCCATTCACTTTGACTACATTTGACTGGTACTGTATAATGCATCATATATATCCTTTATAATGTGTTTTCGTGCCAGATTCGCTCGCGGTGGGCGGAGAAAATAGAACAGATGCCGAAACAATCGCTGCAGAGCATGAGCCGGCCACGGAGCTGTGTTGCGTGGCGCCTTCTGTGTGAACAGCCCAATTGGTTAACATGGGTGCCGAATGGAAGCAGACAGGGGCACTTGGCGGCACGTCCGCCTCGTATGTGAATCCAGCATCATGACTCATTCAGGTCAAATTGAAGTCCTGTAATTTGAAAATCTTAATTAGCTCTGCTGGCAGTGTGCTGCCAGTTAAGTCTATTATCTCCTGTATGATGGAGGTCATCACACTGTAATGAGTGGGACTCATTACTCACGCAGTAAGAATGCTAATTTAAATATATGACAAGGATATCTGAAATTATTTTCATTTCTCTTCTTGTTACATGTAAGGTCAAAGTGTAGTCTTAATTAGATTGATCTAGATCCAGGTTTGACCTCCACTGAGACCGAGACAGATGTGTTGGACAGGTGGACTCACCTGTCCACGCTGATGGCACACAGGTTGAGGATGGAGGCGGTGCACAGCATTACATCCATGGTCATCAGAGCATCACAGATGTAGGTACTCAACGTCCATATACCTCCCAGAAACTAAGAACAACACAAACATGCTGAATGAACTAAATGATGCATTATCCTCACTTTACAAGCGTGTCCTCACTCTGCATATGTAAACTCGTATCAGTCCTCACAAACACCCTCACTGACCTCAGCGTAGATGTAGAACAGCCAAAATGTCCTCACTTTCTAAACTGTCCTGGCTTTCTAAACTGTCCTCACTATGCAGATGTAAAGTGGTATTGGTCCTCACAAACACCTCTGTCTATACTGACCTCACTTTTTAAAAATGTCCTCATGCATCAGTGTCCTTACTATGCAGTCATATTGATCCTCAGAAACACAGACATACAGGCCACAACTGTTCTCAGTATGTTGGTGTCAACTCCCATCAGTCCTTACAAACAGAGATGCCCCCACTGATCTCAGACTAGATATATAGTGGACAAAATGTCCGCACTTTCTAAAAATGTCCCTACCATCTCAAAACCTCCTTACTTTCTGAACTGTCCTCACTATGCAAGTGTAAAGTCACAATGGTCCTCACAAACACTGACCTTAGGGTAGACGTAGAGCGGCAGCACTTTCTAAACTGTCCTCACTTTCTATCGTGTCCTCAGTATGCTGGTCTAATGACGTATCTTTCACCTGTGAGTAGACATAGAGCGGCCTCACTTTCTAACATGTCCTCACTATGCCAGTATGAAGTCATACTGGTCCTAATAAACACTGACCTCAGAGTAGACGTAGAGCGGCAGCACTAGCACCGCCAGCAGCAGGTCGGCCACTGCCAGGCTGATGATGAAGTAATTGGTGGCAGTTTTCAGGGAGCGCTCAGTGAGCACACTCAGACACACCAGGATATTCCCCAGGATGATGACCAGGATTAGGGGGACACCGAGGACCAGGGCCAGGTAGTTGTAGTCCCTCAGGTGCATCTCACCTGGAGGGCTGCCAGGTGTCACATTGTCCATGATGGAGGCCCCGAACACAGCTGCTGTGCTGCACTCAACATCTAGACACAAAACAGTTTACTCAGGGTGTTTACTGTATTTCATAGATTCGGAGAGAGTATTTATAAAGTGTGCAGATCTCACCTTGCTGTTACCTTTCCCAGGTGTTGGCTCAGTGTTTCAGTCTCAAGAGTTTGACAGCAGACTGAGTTTGTATTCTTCAGACTCTTCTCTTTACTCATCATAATGAGGTCTGCTGGTTGTTGTTTTCTTTTGGTGACTGTAAATAATAAACAGGAAAATGTAGTTGATTTGGACTCAATCCCACATACACTGTCCTGCTGCCCCAAATACTCACTAGAGCACCAAATGTGGATTCATCCGCTGCTGAAAGTCGTCCCCAACAAATGCACTATTTCCTCCTGGCTGAGTATGTTAAAAACTACAGTGTTTGTAGTTTGTTGTGGAGGATGATGGATCATCTATCACAGCTGCCATATTGTTTCAGCAGCTGCAGAGTTTCTGATGATAAATGACTGAATCAGAATGACCGTAGACAACCTTCAGGTCACACAAATATTAGTTTCATACATTATGATTTATAATGTTGTAAACATGTTTGGATGATTGTCTTGATGTTAATTACAAACATAGACTGATGTTGTGTCTCTGTTCACGGTTAGTGTTGAGCCTCCTGGTCTCTTATTTTGGTGGTCATATAAGGAAGTGGAGCAGGTTGTATTAAATGTCAGCGGTATTGTTTGTTGAAGTGTCTCCTCTCAGAGTGAATTAGATCACAGAGCTGCTCTCATCCTGTGATGCTGCTCTCCAACAGCTTCAGCGTTACCATGACGCCCACAGATGAGGACCAACAGCACATATAAACACACAAACATATACACAACCGGATTTTAAAAAAATACACTACCTACTTTGGTAAATCTCTCACTTTTCCTCTAGCACCACCAGCAGGTCAAAGCTTTAATTTATCCTGTGGTTCATGTTCCCCAGAGGATGAATCCTACTAACTTTACTTCTGGTGCCACCATGAAGTTCACATTTTTGGTTTTTAGTAAAATATCTGTTGGATGGATTGTGATGAAATGTGGTTCATCATTCATGTTCCCCTCAGGATGAACTGTAATAACTTTGGTGATCCTCTGACTTTTCATCTAGCGCCATCATCAGGTCAACATGTTAATGAGTCCAATACTTTGGTTTATGACCGAATACCTGCAGAACTAATGACATTCCCATCAGCCACAGTGGCACTATGTGTTTATTGCTAATTAGCTAATGTTAGCATGCTAACACGCTAAACTAAGATGGTGAACATGGTAAACATTATATCTATATATAGCATTTAGCTGTGTCTAAGTAGCCTCACAGAGCTGCTAGCATGACTGTAGAGAAAAATATACACAGCCTGCTTTAACAGGTTCACAGTTGCCATGAAGCCAAGAAAGGAGGACGGGCACCACTTACAAACACAGGTCTGGCTTTGGAGACAGTATATACACAGCCTTCCTTAAAAACATACCTAACCTGATTTTAAAAAACGAACATAACCTACTTTAACTGGCAGAAACTTGTTTTAACACAGGTTTTTGATGGAAGAATGTACAAAAGATGGTATTTTTTTAAAGCTACACATGTATAAAATGAGGTTTTTTTATGGGATTTATTTTGTTGATGAAGTTCCCTTACTGTAGTGATGGCTATAACTGAGGGAGTTGTAATTTTATATATTGTAGGAGCCATTCACTGAGTTTATTATATATGTTTAATTTATATTTACATTTTACCATGTTTTACTTTGTTTTATTAGTGCGAGATGGCCTGCCTACATTATAATCATTATTTACATGGATACATACCTTAGTTGTTTACTCCCCTGGTTACTTTGTTTTAAAGAAATAATAAATACTTTCTGAAAACATAAAAATTTGCTGTTATAAAATGAAAAATAGAAATGAGGCAGCAGAAAAATCAAGTCACAATGGAGAAAGATAAACAGCTAAACTCCTGCTAAAGCTAACTAGCTTAGCAGATCTCAGTAGCTTCTTATTCTACACATATTAATAGTAGGTTGGCAGGCAGAGACTTAGCTGAACTGTGGGCTGTAAATAATTAATATAAAGACAAACCAGTTCAAATGAATTGGAAAGCTGAACGTTACATTTTGTTAGTAGATACTGTGATTGCATTGAAGATTATGCAAAGACAGAGCAGTATGTGCATTTCTGTGTTATTTATGAATGATCTGTTATGTGTGTGACAATGACAACAATTTTTAAATAGGTAAAATAATCAACGTAAAAATGAAGTTATTATACACTTTCGGTGAAGTTTGTCAGAAAGTTAAAACCTTTTGTTTTAATCTTCACTGTTTCTGTAGTTACTGCTCTCTGCCTTTAGAGGGCAGTGTGAGTATCTGAAGATGAAGTCCAGGCCTGAAAGCTCTGTCTGCAGCTCAGTGATGTCACTAACAACATAAACAGAGTAGCAGACAGACAGAAGACTAAATGATCACAATCATCTCGTCACCTCCTGCTGCTTCTTCATCAGCTGTCAGAGAGCAGCTTCTCATCAGCAGGACGTTTCCTTTAATTGATCCACAGCTGATTTTCTTTCATGCTGGGAGGCTTTTACCACAAAGTCAAAGAGGAAACACAGAAGAAGACGTTGGGTTGGATCACACAGTGTGTGATGGATTTATCAGAGAGTGTTTCTGATTGTTTTTGTAGATAAAAGCTGAAACAAGCTGAAGAGCTCTGATCCGTCACAGCAGGAAGTCTCTCTAATAAGCGCACATTAAACCGCAGATCTGTCATCAGACACACTGTCACCTAATAACACCAGAACCCAGAGACACACTACAGCTTCGGTTTCTCCCTCCAGGCTCCAACCTACAAACACTGGACAGCATCTTCTGCTGTCTACAGCCTGGTTAATGTTAGTGAAGATGGAAGTTACACTTAATAAAAAGATGAACATGCAGCTCTGTGACAGGAACTCTGTCATCCACCACACCGACCCCCCAGCACCCACAGGGGGGCAAAGCAAACTAAATCTGTGTCCTGAAAGTCCTCCTCAGCTTTCACACACTGATGTAACAGTAACTCATTTTGCATCACCTTGTAAACTGCTGTCATCTGACCTGATTGGCTCTAACAAGCTCAATAACTTTTAAAGCAAAGCCATTAAAACCAGTATAACACATCCTGTCCATTAACAGCGTGACCTGTGTGTTTTTATAGACAGAAGAGTTCAGGATGGCACTAAAACATCCAGGTTCGCTGGTCACCTCCACAGGTGACTGAGGAAGGTTATCACATTCACAGCAGAGGCGTGTTACACTTCATCTCACCTGTCAAATCTTTTTCTTTCCTTTAGAACATCATTTGGTCGAGCAGCATGATCTTTCCCAAGTGTTTCCTGTAATATTCAGTACCGTGTCTCAGTATTCTGTCTGAATCGATCTGATGTCAGAGATCTGGATTCAGACAGACTGCACATGAACTAAATACTGACGTTTCTTAACTCTTCATGTCGTTTGATATAACACTATGTCAGATGTGGTTTACCACATTGTCCGATATGGACATAATTCATAAAGATAGTGGGGTGATCAAGTAAAACAGGAGTCAAACAGGAGTCCCCCTAAATATGACAGACATTAAATCAAACAGCCGGCAGACAAGATCAAACCAACAGCAAGAAGAAGAGAAGAAGAAGAAACAGTTGGGTTGTTTCAGGACTTCAGCAGATCAGTGTGTGTGTGTGTGTGTGTGTGTATGTGTGTGTGTTGATGGTATCTGCTGCTAGCAGTCTGTCACACACAGATACTGAAGGCTTCACTAACACTGTACAGACTCAAATCAGTACTGATCAATATCTGCTGACATTGTCTCAGTCTGCTGCTGTGGGCAAGAAGTGATCAGCTTATATTTCCTTTATTATTGAACGTTTATTTCCAAAACCCAGTCTCTATCCTCTCTGACAGGCTTCTGCGTTCAGCTCACAGTTTAACAGAGATCAATTTGACAGCAGAAAGACTCAACAAAGTACATGTGAGATGAACCTCAGAGACAGAGACCCCCTTAACTATCTTTGGTGGTTACCTCTGATTGTATGCTGATACATGAAACTAGTCCAGTATGGAGATGTATCTATCTGAATATGAGTCATGTCACAGCGTGTGTTGATGCTCCTCTGAATGTTTGAGTAACAGATTTGTGAGTTTGAAAACACTGCAGAGATTTTTAATATTCACACAAGCGTTCTTCATTCACACCATCACCAGATAAACTGTCTGTATGTATTTAACAAGTCAACACAGTGTGTTGCTGGATGACGTCACATCATGGTGTGGTTAAAGGTGGCCTTTAGATAGGTGTCCTGGTGGCCGAATGGTTAAGATATGTACCACACAACTGCAACAACCCAGGTTTGATTCAAACTGGAGACCTTTGTTGCATGTCACGCACTTTCCACTGGTTTCCTGTTTACCTGTCACTATCAACTATCCAATAAAGGTGAACATGCCCAAAAAATAATCTTAATTCACTTAAATGACTGTACAGAGGAGCGCCGTTGAGGAATTCTTGTAAACAACCAAGATGGCTGCTGCAGATGTGGAACCTTCTGAATCTGCTATCGCGTCAGTATTAGACGAACTGGATGGAATATTTTCTCTAATAGAAGAAGGCTGCACTTAAAGCTGTTGTCGATAAGAAAGATGTGTTTTCCGTACTTCCGACAGGATTTGCTCAGCGCTACGTCACACGCTTCGTTGCTCTGATTGGTTGTAGGTCTATCCAGTTGAGTCCAGAGGCATTTTGGTCTGCGCCCACTGATAACGCCCCTTGGAAATCGAAAATGAACTGAGAGGTTCTGGCGATGTCAGACTAGAAATAAAGTATTTGAATGTGCAAATGTCACATTTGTACCTTGAATGGTTTTAGAGAAAAAACACGTTTTAGCAGAAATTTGTTCGGGGGAAAATGTCCCATTAAAGCAGTCGGTTCCAACAGTGCTGGTGCTTCGACCTCAAACCTCTCCTCATATATCATCCTGAAGACCAGGGGTGAAGAAGTGACTTGGTACATTTACTCTAGTACTGTACTCAAGTACAATTTTGAGGTACTTGAGTATTTCCATTTTATGTTACTTTATACTTTATCTTTTTTTAAATTGTTGTAAAAAACATGTCTGTCACCCGTTTCCATGGTAACCCACTTGTGTGACAGGTGTGACATATCAGCATGCTGCTTAAACAGCGGGATCATCACACAGGTGTTTGCTGTGATGGAGAGAATAAAAGGACGAGCATCAGATTGTAAGAGATGAGCGTGACCTTTACAGGAAAGGTCACTAATGTTGGATGTTTCTGACGTTCTCACTGTCTGAAACTCTGTATTGTCTGTTGTGGAGGTGATGGATGACTGTTGAACTGAACTGTCATGAATCAGGTTTAGGCTGTGGAGCAGCTTCACTCCTTTTCATCTTTGAAATAACAGACCTCGTGTTTTTAGGAGGCTCTGAGACGAGAGGAGGCGGACATGTTAAATCTCTGAGTTCAGAAACCATAGCAACGGACCCGAAGATGTTTACCTGCATGTGATTTAGTTAGTCAGAGCGTGTCACTGAGGGGGCGGAGTAACAGGAGGTGGAGCATCATCATCATCATCATCACAGGGACATATTTACTTTGAAGTGACTGTTGGAGGTTTGATGTGTCATTTAGTTATTCTTTCTTTCAGTTGTTACCAATATTTACGTCTTGTGAGCTCACAGGTGGTCTGTGAGTTGTAAAGAGTGAGCCAAAGAGTCATTTTCCCTCTCTGATTGTTGAATCCCAACTACGTAGAATTATCCAGTAATTCACAAAAAAGCAAATTTTAGAGCAAAGTCTGAAAAAGAAAACATAATTTTGTGTAGCAGAAATATATATTTTTCTGCTTTTCTGTCCTGTTTATTAACTCAAGACCCGTCATATATGTCCTAACTCTGTGGAGAAGTTGTTGACGTAGATTGTGTGCAGAATTGTCCAATATTGATGCAATGTCTGGGATACTGAACTGTAAAATGACACATGCTGCTTGTGTTGACATGATGAAATAATCAAAAACCACGTGTACCAACAGACCAGTACACACTAACTCATCAAACAAAGTTTACATTTAGTTTAATTCAGCGCATATGTAATTCAATTTCAATTCAGGTTTATTTATATAGCACCAAATCATAACAACATATGTGTGTCCTTGTGAGCGTGCACAAAATACCCAGCTCTACAGCGCCACTAGAGGTCAAAACTCCACAGGGAACCTTTAAATGTGTAATGCAAAGATCAGACTACAGTGTTTTAGGTCTCTTTCACACCTGGACTCTTTCATACCTGGTCTCTTTCACACCTGGACTCTTTCATACCTGGTCTCTTTCACACCTGTAGTTCAGTTAATTTGTTCTGGTCTGGTTTATGATCACACACTTACATTTTACAAACAAACCAAGTGTCACAATATCGCCCTGATTCCTGCCATTTTCCTCTCCCAGCCTATTTATTTACCTGCATACTACCCGCAGTAACCCCTGTTCCTGCCATTCCCCATCACCTGACTGTCCCACCCACTGGCTCACCTGTTCCCTCTTCCCTCATTATACCTGCAGTATTTATACTTGCCCATTTCTATCTATTCCCTGTCAGGATCGATGTGTTCCTCACTAAGCGTTCCAGGCACTTCACCTGCCTGCCTGTCACCTACCTGTCACCTGCCTGTCACCTGCTTGTTACCTGTCTGCCTGTCACCTGCCTCTCACCTGCCTGTTAACCTGCTTGTTACCTGCTTGCCTCTTACCTGCCTGTCACCTGCTTGTTACCTGCCTGCCTCTTACCTGCCTGTCACTTGCCTCTTACCTGGCTGTTACCTGTGTACCTGTTACCTGCCTGATCACCTGCATATTTATTTGCTTGTTCTCTGTGTTGTGCTTTTGGGTCCAAACCTGTGTAAGCTGTGACGTTACACCGAGAGCTGTAAACATGAAGTCACATGACAGTTTTGGTGACATCATCACAGAGGAAAATCAGACTGTGACTGATAGCAGGTCAGTCTGCTCTTTAATGAACCTGATACGTTTATTGATCTTCTCTGGGGTCACAGAGAAATAATAAGAAAAAGGATTCAAACATCAGTTTCCAACATCCACAATGAGTTTCATACTGACAAAGCTGATTTCAGCTCTAATTTATCATCACTGATATTATTCATCATGAATCATGTCTGAACCAACAGGAAGTGATGTACAACATCTCTAAACTGGTGCTTGTCTGTGATTGGTAGACTGGTGATTACATCAGCTGTGAGTCATGTTTGGGGGGCGGGGCCTCAGAGAGCAGCTGCATCCTAAATGAAGATGAATTAATGATCAGAGCTGCAGGTGTTCAACAGCTGGACGGATTAAACATGAGGTCATTGGGTCATGATGTCATGAGGTCACATGATGGAGAGAGAACGCCAGCTGGGAGGAGTTCAGAGAGAGACCACCATGATCCATAAACCATTAATTAATAATAAATAATAACCACATCTGTCGGTCCATAATCCACAGCTGTGCAGAGACATTTTTCTAATATTTTCACAATAAAAGCTTCTCACACATTTGACTGGTCAGCCCAATATTGATTTTAAAACGTATTGTTTTCAGATGCTAGTAGTTATAGTCTGTTATATTTTAGGACACTGTTTCTCAACCAGGAGTTCATGAACCTTTAGTGGTTTGTGACAGCATGACAGGTGGTCCATAGAAGATTTTTAAATAAATAAGTTATATATTTCATCATATATTTCTTTTGCCTATTAAAATAATCATAATGACACCAGAAACCTGGTCTCTGTAATCAGGTTAGGTCTAGGATTAGAGAAACCTGGTTTCAGGTGGATTTCTCCTGGAGATCAGCCATTTCTCTGTGTGCAGGTAACCAAGTTTCTACTCTGCGTTTTACATGTGAGCATGTGCAGGACAAAAGAAGATAACACACTTCACACTTGTAAATTATACTTTTCATGTCTACATATCAGTGAGGCTCCACACAATGTAAACGTCTTCATCCACCCGTGTTGGTCACGTGATTCTGATCTTTTCTATATATGTGACTGCTTTTAGGAAAAGAAGAGATGTTGTGATTCTCCATCAGAATTGTGTTGCTGCCTGTGTGAAGAAATATAACCGGACCTCAGTAGGTCTCTAAAGTCCAGACTACAGCCCAAATCGACCAGATCAAGAGCGAAGCAGAAACACTTGATTCATTTCATTAAATGTCCTGAAACCATCAGCGCAGAGCTTCTCATAAGAAGAGAGGAGGATCTAAACTCGATTTGAAATTTGGAAAAGACTGTGTGAGGTCAAAACGTTGGTGATACAATGAAATCACCTGAGCTCAGTGTTTGAGGTAAAACACCTGAACTAACTTTCGAAACAGACTCCTATCATTACAGGATTCAACAAATGATTAGCAACAAGTCGGGTCAACAGGAAGCTTCTGAATTAGAAATCAAGAATCTGCAGCTGTAGCAGCTGTAATGAACTGACCGACAGGTCGGCCAATTCAGTTTCCTTCTGCATTGTTTTTCATTCATTTCTTTGAAAGCTAAAACATTTGTACAATTATAAGAATGCAAACTGTAACAATAAAGTACAAAGAATAAAAAACATTCGAAAACATTAAAGATTCAGACTTACAGTTTAGAAAACGTCTTCCCAGATTCTCCTTCAAAAAAGAGTCAAAATAACGTCTGCAGTCAAACGTTCTCACTTCGTCTTCTTCTTCCTCTTCTTCTTCTTCACTTCCTCCTTTTTCACTTGGGTCAGATTTATTTGTCCAAAATCACAGATTTATAATCTGAACATCATCCTCCATCTTCACAGCTCCTCCTGAACATCCTCCTTTTGTATCAGTTCCTCCTCCTCCTCTATTTCTCCTTTATTTATCCTCCTCTGTTCCTCCTCCTCGTTTCTTTTGTTCCTCCTGCTTCTCGTCCTGTATCCTCGTCGTCTCTTCTGCTCTGAACTGACAAACTTTTTTCTTCTCATCTATAAAAAGATTCAACATCCAAACACCATCACCCCCCCCCCCCTCTCTGTATCTCTCTCTCTCTCTCTCTCTCTCTCTTTATTGGAGCTCTGTGATTGGCTGACAGTCAGTAGTGATGTAGAAACCTACCTCTCTCTCTCATCAGGTTGTTTTTCTTTGTTCTGCTCTTCTTCTGTGGTGTTTCTACCTGCTTCCTGTTACAGTTGACCTCTCTGCTGATGAATGTAACAGAATATTTCCTCCATATTTACATATATACACTTCTAGTCTAGTAGTAAAAAAGTAGTAAAAAGAAAAGAAATGTGTTGTAGAGGAGCAGTTTACTGAGTGTGTGAGTGTTCACATCATATCATCACTGATATCATGTTGTTCATGTGTAGAATTATAGTGCACAAGCTCAGTAACATCAGGTTTAATTGCAGCTTCATTGTTCTGCAGAGAAATGACGACTTGTTTTCACAGCTTGTGTTGAATGTATAACCTGATTATTCTCTGTAGACCTTTATACCAGCTAACTACAGTTTATAACAGCAGCCATGTTGGAAATCTGATCTCAGAACTGTCATGATCCCAAGGACCCTAGTGTGGACTTGTGTGTTTTGGTTTTGTATTTCCTGTTTTACTTTGAAATTACTGTTCTTGTTTCATTGTGTGCTGTTTATTTCATGTCTTTGTTCCCACCAGTTTTGATTGATTGCACCTGTGTCTTGTTACTCACCTGTGTCTGTTTCCCTCATTGTCTCCTCCCCTATATATATACCGGTCCTCTCCCTTTGTTCTCAGTGGCATCATTGTCTGCATTTCCATGTGCGCACGTTCCCTGCGTTCAGATTTTTATATCACTGATGTTCCTGTGTTGGATATTCTCCTCATGTCTCGCTCCTGTGGATTCCCTGCGTGTCTGTTCCTGAGTTTGTGTGAGTTTTGTTTTCCCTCTAAATAAATCCTTGGACTGCTCCTGTCTGCATTTTGGGTCCTTCTCCCTGCTGCCAAAATTGCATACTGTGACAAGAACCACTCAACCTGCAGACAAACAACCAAATTTTCTGAGTTGCCAGAAATCAAACTGATTGTCCGATAGATTATTGATCAATCAGATGATTAATCAGTTAATTGATCAGGTGATTAATCAGTTGATTAATCGGGTGATTAATCATTCAACCTCAAACTGACTGTCAAACCAATCTGACAGAAATCTGACTCCATCGTGATCTCACGGCGTCGCCAGGTTCATGAAAACAGTTCCTCATGTGTTATAAACCGCAGCTGAGTGAGAAGATGATAGGGGGAACAGACACAGGTGTTCACATGCAAACAGGTGATTGAAGCCAATCATGTCTGCCTGTGAGAATGAGGCTGATGCAACCACTTCTACTATGATTGACATTCATAACACAGAACATATGTATAGTTTTATAAATCTGCAGAAATCAGTGCACATGTAGAATTGTGTGTTAACACACAGTTTGTCTTGATGTTGGTTTATAGCTGACATTAATAACTCCAAGGTGTTTTAATATTATAAACCTGTTCATTAGCTCTTCTTACCTGAGAAACTGTTTCTTTGGCTGCACTCACACAGATTTCATTCAGCCAGTGAAGGTTTAAAAAATGTTCAGATTAGCAGCACCTTCTTCCTGAAAAAGCCCAACACATCCATTAAAACCAGTCTGACCTTTTCCTGCTGCCTGGTGGATGAGCAGCGTCACATCAGGCTAATTCCACCTTAAAAAGACAGCCAGGATCAAGCTTCTCAGCAGAGCCGGTCAGACTGTATTGAGAGGAGAAAACAGGGTTAATATCTGGTGCTGAAATGTCACCTGTGACACCTGGAGGAGACCTGCTGCTCTGATGTCAGACTGCTGTTTATCTGCCTGGAGACAGCTGCTCATAAATCTGACCTGAGATCAGTCCTGTTGGTCTGGGTTCAGTCAACATGTTGGTTAAACTGGTCGGACTGGTGTCTTCTGTTGTTCTGTCAGGTTGATTGAGAGTGACTCAGCATCTGAATCCCTTCTTCACTCTCACTTTTCTTCTTCTTCCTGCTCTTTGTTCGCATCTCTACAGGAAGTGTTTACGTTGACGTTGACTTTAAGTCAAGGATTCTTTCAGTTATCCAACAGAGTTCTTACGCAACATTAAGTCTTACTGACAGTGGTGCAGCAACAAAAACTCTCGACTGTGGACTCACAGAAATCAGTTTTCATTCAACACACTGAAGATCTGTGTGCATGATGGGAGGTGATGCTGCTCAGAGTGAAAACTATTCTGATCTTCCACCTGGTTTCTCATTTCAACATGTGTCCAATAGGATTCCGAAACTCCTTAAAGGACCAGTCCACTGGTTTTCACAGTCAGTCCAGTAATTCCTCTGTGCTTACAAGTTACATTACTGACAAAACTACTAAATTCATACAAGTGGAGCTGTGATTTTTAAGTGTGTTTTTCCTTCCAGTAGCTTGTTGGTGGATGTTTCCTCCTCCAACATTATCTCTCACTCACACTTCTCCATCCACCTTCACCTTTCACCTCTTAAACTTCCTCTCACCCTGTTTCCACGGTGATTTATCACATTTAATTCTCATTAACACATAATTCACTTCCCCCTGTATGTCTCTTATACATGTCTTTTAATTAATTTAATTAAGTGTACCAGCAGGTACAGGTCCTCAATGAAGATGATCAATGACATGATCAATGACGTAATCAGTACAGCTGCAGTTTCAGTGATAACATAGTGTATACTGTTTACAACCCTTCTTAATGTTTTTGTTTTGACTCTGACTGTCATCTCGAACTTCAACCATTGCACCAACTAACCACTGTACCTACTAACCAATGTGACTACTAACAACTGCACCTACTAACCACTCTAACTACTAACAACTGTAACTACTAAACACTGTACCTACTAACCACTGTAACTACTAACAACTGCACCTACTAACCACTGTAACTATTAACAACTGCACCTACTAACCAATGTGACTACTAACAACTGCACCTACTAGCAACTGTAACTACTAAACACTAACTGCTAAACACTAACTACCAACAACTGCACCAACTAAACACTAACTGCTAAACACTAACTACCAACAACTGCACCAACTAACCACTGTAACTACTAACCTCTGTAACTACTAACAACAGCACCAACTAACCACTGTAACTACTAACAACTGCACCTACTAACCACTGTAACTACTAACAACTGCACCAACTAACCACTGTAACTACTAACAACTGCACCAACTAACCACTGTAACTACTGACAACTGCACCGACTAACCACTGTAACTACTGACAACTGCACCGACTAACCACTGTAACTACTAACAACTGCATCTACTAACCAATGTGCCTACTAACCACTGCACCAATTAACCACTAACTACTGACAACTGCACCAACTAACCACTGTAACTACTAAGAACTGCACCTACTAACCACTGCACATACTAGCCACTGCTCCTACTAACAACTGCACCAACTAACCACTGTAACTACTAACCACTGTAACTACTAGCAACTGTAACTACTAACAACTGCACCAACTAACCACTGTAACTACTAACCACTGCACCAATTAACCACTGTAACTACTGACAACTGCACCTACTAACCTCTGTAACTACTGACAACTGCACCTACTAACCTCTGTAACTACTGACAACTGCACCAACTAACCACTGTAACTACTAACAACTACTCCTACTAACCACTGTGCCTGCTAACCACGCCGTGGAGATTTCAGCTCGGCTCATCTGAGAAAGTTTCCAGGTTTTTATTTTGGAGTTTTTGTCATTCATGTTTAAATGTGTGACAGTGTAGTCACATGATGATCAGCTGAAGTGTTTTCTGTCATCTGATACCTAAGGTCCTGAACATCTATCAGCTGTCTGACAGGTATGTCATGTATTCTGTATTAGCTTAGTTACTACACAGTTTAAATACTTCAATAAAACCACACAGAACACATAAACATGAGCATATTTCATCTTTTATATAAACTGTTTATCTCTTAAACAGAGACGAATAACAAGCAAAATAAAGAATTGTGTGCTTCCAGTTGAAACTTGCTGTAGATTTTCTGTCTGGTTGGGTCTTATAGTTATATAACATGTTATTGTTGGTGGTTCAGACCTTCAGTCTGTGTTGAGCTTCATAATGAACCTGAGAGTCTCAACACTCCACATGTTAATGAGCCGTTTGTTATTAGCATTTGTGAGAGGAAGCAGCAGAAATGTTCTTTTATCCTCATTCATGATGGACGTATGTTTCATACATTATTCATGACCGATCTGCATATGGAGAATTTAAATCACATTAAAAACTGTTTTTAATAATCTGTTGAAGAAATATAAAACTGATTTTATGGAAATCCTGTTTTACACCAATAAAAAGCTGAGGGACTCATTTAAATAATAGAATCTATAATTATACGCACCCACACACACACACACAGACCCAGTCACACATTTGATTTGTTTTCTAATCTCAGACTGAAGCATCAGCTGATCTGCATAAAACATATTAAATACATCACAACTGTCAACTATAAACTACACTCATCTTTTAACAGTGAGGCCAAAACACAGAGATACATGTACTGTGGTCTCTTTTTCTAGAAACTAAAAATATAAAACAAACTAGAAAAGATTACTGAAAACTGCCTCAAAAGAGGCAGAAATGTGCTGGTTTAAAACAAACTGCTGGTGTTAAAGTTAAGGGAGACACTTAATCAGCTGTTAATGTCTATTTATATTTACTCATTTTTCCTTTTAAAAGGACAGCATATTTGATCATATTAAACAAACTGTTGGTTTAATTTTTAAACCTCTCAGTCTGTCATTTTATTTTTCCTCTCTCAGTCAGTGTTCATCATCTTCGTCATCTTCATCATCACAGCCCAGCTGCGCCTCCTCTGTCGGCCATGCTTGATTGGATGATTATCTCTGAAGGAGCAATCAGCTGCAGTCAGGACACTGATTGTGTTTCCAATCAGAGAAGCTTCAGCTGTGAGGTTCAAACACCTTCACTTTAAGAAACAGATCCAGTCCAACTTGTTTAAATGTTCACACAAACATTAGTTCTGGATGAAAATCAAACACGACTGAACAGACTGATGAAATGAATCTCAATAAACTTTATTTATCTTAGAACATGGACAGTAAACAATGTTTACATGTTTCCTGGTGATGTGTTGTGCATAAAAGGTTTTGGATTACTATTATTATGTAAATGTAAATGTATATAAATGGAAGAAATAACATTAAATGAAGTGAAATTAACTTACTACACTTTTCATTTGAGACACGTGGAAAACATCATCATTCGCTTCGTCATTCACAGTTTAAACATCTGAATACAGTAAAATAAATCACAATAGAAACTGTTTGAATCATCTGAAGAGACTTCTTCAGTGTCCAAAGAGGAACATACAATACTCAGACAATACTCAAACAATATTTCAACAATACTCAGACAATACTCATACAATACTCAGACAATACTCCAACAATACTCAGACAATACTCATACAATACTCAGACAATACTCCAACAATACTCAGACAATACTCCAACAATAGTCATACAATACTCATACAATACTCAAACAATACTCAGGCAATACTCAAAACAACATGTAAATACAACAAACGCATTCAACATCTTTGTTCAGATCAAAGGCAACAACACAATATTATACAGCAACAGTTTTAGTGATAAACAGAGTTTATCAGAGTTCCTCTGAATGATCTTCAGACTCCCTGTTCTCTGTTCCTCTGCTGCCCCCTGCAGGACGAGCTCACACTGCAACACTCTTGGTGTTTTTAAATCCAACTTTATTAATACATCTATGTAGAACAGTCTTCACAGCTTCAACAAAGCTAATAAGTTAAAAAAGATATCTAATTAATTCAACGAAAATATCTAAATGTGTGAACATGTGTATAGGTTGTATAAACATACATTCACAAAATTCTGACTTCATTATCTCTTTAGGGTTGGGTATTATTTAAACATAATGAAGTGAAGGGGATGAAATACTAAAAACAATTTTATTGTACAGATTTAAAACAGGAATCACTTTGAATGATCAGAAGTCAAGCTGAACTAACAAGAAGATTAAAGGACATTTAACTGAAGACAGAGCATCAAAAACACATAATCATCAGAACAATCATCACTGTTAACTGTTAAACATGTGACAGAAACTGTTGCTATAGAAACCGCTGACATCCCAGAGCAGGACAAACTGTTCGAACTGTTTCTGGAAGTCCAAGCAACTTTTGTCCAAACAGATCCTGAACTGAATAAACTGGAACACAACTCTGGTTTACTGGCTTCTTCTGCAGCTTTCAACCATATCTCACTGTCTTCGTCATCAAATTTTCAAGGTCAAAAAGGTCCAGAGTGAACTGTGACACTCTACTATTATATAATATATAACTGTTTATATATAAACTATATCTGAGTATAATGTTTGGAACTACTGATTCTGAAATGTTTCAGAGACACTTTTAAAAAAAGAAATTTATAGAAAAACAATAAAATCCTACACATGACTATGAGGACTGAAGATGTTTTCTTCCGATCTGATTGGTCGGTCAGCTGTGGGCGTGTCCTCTGACATCACTTCCCGTGTCCAAAAGGATCAGAAGAAGATTGTCCGGCTCGTTCGTCTTCTCCAGACTGAAGATTGTGACCCAAATTCATCAGAGCACAAAGACTGAACTGACAGGCTGCAGGAGCAGCGTACCCCACTGTCCTGTAGGATCAATACACCAATCAATACATCTATCAATACACCAATCAATACATCAGTCAATACACCAAGCAATACATATATCTGTACGTCAATCAATACATCGATCAATACATATATCAATACATCTATCAATACTGAGCTGACAGACTGCAGGAGCAGTGTATCCCACTGTCCTGAAGGATCAATACATCAATAGATCAATCAATAGATCAATAAGCATGTGTATGTGTGGTGTTCTCACCCTGTGGATCCGCTGTGTGTGACTTTGTTCCTGAAGCACAAACAAAACCATCAAGTACAGAATTATCTATCATGTTGTCTGAATATTAGTCTTTGATTTGGATGATTATTGATTACTGATCAAAGACTGACCTGTTCGTGGAATTGAGGTCGGTTTGATTCGGCTGCTGCAGACTCTCCTCTGACCTGCTGAGAGACGAAACATGTTTTTATTCTTTTACTCAGCTCTTCATTTCAGTGCAGCATCAACCCTCTGTTTGCCCTCTGACCTCTGACCTCAGGCCTCCGACCTCAGTCCTCTGACCTCAGTCTTCCGGCCTCTGACCTCTGACCTCAGGCCTCAGGCCTCTGAACCTCTGACCTCAGGCCTCTGACCTCTGACCTCAGGCCTCAGGCCTCAGGCCTCCGACCTCAGGCCTCTGACCTCAGTCCTCAGGCCTCTGAACCTCTGACCTCAGGCCTCTGACCTCAGGCATCTGACCTCAGGCCTCTGATCTCAGTCCTCAGGCCTCTGACCTCAGGCCTCTGACCTCTGGCCTCAGGCCTCTGACCTCAGGCCTCTGACCTCTGGCCTCAGGCCTCTGACCTCTGACCTCAGGCCTCCGACCTCAGTCCTCAGGCCTCTGAACCTCTGAACCTCTGACCTCAGGCCTCTGACCTCAGTCCTCAGGCCTCAGGCCTCCGACCTCTGACCTCAGTCCTCAGGCCTCTGAACCTCTGACCTCAGGCCTCTGACCTCAGGCCTCTGATCTCAGTCCTCAGGCCTCTGACCTCAGGCCTCTGACCTCTGGCCTCAGGCCTCTGAACCTCTGACCTCAGGCCTCTGACTTCTGACCTCAGGCCTCTGAATCTCTGGCTTCTGACAGAAAAGATCTGTTCTAAGTCTGAATTCACAAGTGAATGAATGTAATCTTTTAATTCCGTTTTTTATTCATATTGATTCACATAGTTCATGTATTTCGTCACTTTATATGAATTCGAGTCACTTTAATAAATGCTGTTTATTGACAGTGTTTGAACAGTTCAAATGATTTACTCTTTGTTTTTGACTAATCAGCTTTTATCTGTCTCTAAATACTACAATACCCATGAGCCTCGGCTGCTGTTTCCATGGAGAAGTGGCCAATCAGAGGACAGAGTGATAGAGACGATGATGATGACTTCATAGATTTAACAGCTGCTTCCTGTCATTTCTTCCCGATGCCGAAAGGGTTGGTGGTGGCGCCGCCCGCTGTCTGGTCCCCGCCCTGCAGGGCCGAGCCAAGGTTCGCTGTCAGACAGGTGGAGAGGACGCAGCGTCTGGAATAGGTCATGCTGAGGGGGGACGTCACAGGTGAGACAGGTAGAGATGGACACCATAGGTGAGAACATGTTTCAGTAACAGTTCACTGTAAATGTATTTAATTATCTGTGTCGTCAGACGCCTTATGAACAGAAGTAAGATATGAATAAATAAATAAATGACAACTTTGAAACATGTCGACCTTCAAGTTGTGAAATAAAATGTACAGAAAATCTAACTATAACTCTGACCATTTGAGCATTAAAGTTCAGTGGGTGCAGACAAAAAAATCACAATGAAGCTCATTTTAGTAATGAATCCTGTTGTGTCATGTGACTGTGTATGTTGCCTGCTGGTTCCCCCTCAGTGTTAACCTATTCTGCAGTAACAATGTGATGACCTCTGTCAGGTCTTAATTTTCTGGTAACATTTTTATAAATACATAAACATGATGATGATGTCGTCTCAGGATAATGAGAAAAAGATGTCAGGCTGCTGTCGGCTCCACCCACTGTTGTTTCCCTCAGCCAATCAGATTATTTCACAGAGGTCAGAATCTAAAGTCCTGCAGAGATACATACTCCTGAGGGGAATCCCTGAAATGCAAAGAAAGAAAGGAACACCTGGTTTCATAGGGCTCCTGTTTTTACCTGCACAGGTACATCTACCTGCACAAGTAAATATCGAGTGTATATTTTCATGAGGAGAAAAATCTTACAGTTTGTCCAGTGGAAGAAGAAACCTGGAAAACAGTCAGTTTTATAAGTTACAGTTTGAACCTGATTTCAAACCTGAAAGAAATGAATGTACTTACATAAAAGGAGCAAAGTGCGTTCCATTCGTTGTGGTGTTCGATGTGGTGTCCCTGAGGAAAAATATAAAACGTAATCAAACAATATATATATATATACTCTCTCTCTCTCTGTCCCTATATATACAGTACCAGTCAAATGTTTGGACACACTTTCCCAAGTGAATGTGTGTATATAATATATGTGTGTATTTAATTTGTTTTCTAAATGAATGTTCTTTGGTAAAATCAAAGATTTTTCTAATGAAGTTCAGTGCAGGTAAAACAGAAACAGTATTGCAGATGTGTGTACTGTTTCATATGGTGAATATTTGGTGAATATTTGATGAATATCTGGTGAATATTTGATGAATATTTGGTGAATAATATTAATATTATAATAATATTTGGTGTGTGTGGTGGACATGCTGACGTGCTGAGGTGAACGTATTGTCTCATTTCCGGTTGCCGGTGTTTCTGTGTTAATGGTAGCAAATTCTGCTGCTCTAGCTAACCCCGGTTAATTTTGATATTTTCTTTACTATAGCGGTTAATTACCCGCTATACATTTAAGTATACACTAGTTCAGTTTAAGCACTCATATCCCACAGTTGTTTACACGCTAATTAGTTGCTTGCTACTTTAGCTAAGTTAGTGATGGCGTCTCCCTCTCCTTCTCCCTCTCCTGCTCTCTCTTGCTCGGTGTGTCAAATGTTTAGTTACTCCTCTGCCTCCTTTAGCGATAATGGTACGTGTAACAAATGTAGTTCATTCACTGCGTTGGAGGCGAGGCTCAGTGAGTTAGAATCGCGGCTCCGCACCATGGAAAGCCAGTCAGCCGTAGCTAGCCAGCCCCTAGCCGGTGCGAGCCGACCAAAGGTAGCTTCTGCTAGCCGTCTCCTGGCAACTCCCGAGCAGCGGGGAAGCCAGGGAGGCTGGGTGACTGTCCGAAAGAAGCATAGCCCTAAACCAAAGCCCACAGTTCACCAGTTCATGTTTCTAACAGGTTCTCTCCACTCAGCGACACACCCGCTGAGAAACCAACTCTGATTATTGGCAGTTCCATTTTGCGAAACGTGAAATTAGTGAAATTAGCGACACCAGCGACCATAGTCAAATGCATCCCAGGGGCCAGAGCGGGCGACGTTGAATCCTATTTAAAACTGCTGGCTAAGGATAAGCGTAAATATGGTAAGATTGTTATTCACGTCGGCGGTAATGACAACCGATTACGCCAATCGGAGGTCACGAAAATTAATGTTGAGTCGGTGTGTGCATATGCAAAGACAATGTCGGACTCCGTAGTTTTCTCTGGGACCCTACCTAATCTTACTAGCGATGACATGTATAGCCGCATGTCATCATTCAACCGCTGGTTGTCGAGGTGGTGTCCAGGTAATGATGTGGGCTTTGTAGATAATTGGCGGACTTTCTGGAGAAGACCTGGTCTGATTAGGAGAGATGGCATTCATCCCACTTTGGATGGAGCCGCTCTCATATCTAGAAATCTGGTCGAATTTATTAGTGGCCCAAAGCCATGACAGCTCAGAGTTCAGACCATAGACTTAATACAGTCTGTGGTCCAGACCAGGAGGCAGAGCTGCAGTCCTACACGCTTCTCTGCGCTTCCATTAGCGCAGTTACCCACCCTAAACTCCACAGAGAGGTTGTCTGCCCCCGACCACTTAAATTATTTAAATCAAAAGTAAACAGAAGAGGAGTTACACATAAAAACCTAATAAAAAGCAAAACCACCACTGCAACAGTACAACAAAATAGGAGAATTAAATGTGGACTCTTAAACATTAGATCTCTCTCATCTAAAGCTGTTCTAGTGAACGATCTAATATCAGATCATAATATTGATTTATTTTGTCTCACTGAAACCTGGCTGTGTCAGGATGAATATGTTAGCCTAAATTAATCCACTCTCCCCAGTCACATTAATACTCAAATTCCTCGAGGCTCAGGCCGAGGAGGTGGAGTTGCAGCCATCTTCGACTCAAGCCTATTAATCAAACCTAAACCTAAACTAAATTATAACTCGTTCAAAAGCCTTGTTCTTAGTCTTTCACACCCAACCTGGAAAACACTACAGCCAATTTTATTTGTTATAGTGTACCGAGCTCCTGGACCGTATTCTGAATTTTTATCTGAATTCTCAGAGTTCTTATCAGGTTTAGTCCTTAAAACAGATAAAATAATTATTGTAGGTGATTTTAATATTCATGTGGATGTAGAAAATGATTGCCTTAGTGCTGCGTTTATCTCATTATTAGATTCGATTGGCTTCTGTCAGAGTGTACATAAACCCACTCACTGTTTAACCACACCCTCGACCTTGTTCTTGTCTATGGCATAGAAATTGAACATCTAATAGTCTTTGCACAGAATTCTTTTTTATCAGACCATTATTTAATAACTTTTGAATTCCTGTTACTGGACTACACGCCATTAGGCAAACATTCCTACACTAGATGTCTATCTGATGGTGCTGTTGCTAAATTTAAGGAAGTGATTCCATCGGCATTTAATTCAGTTCCATGTCTCAATGTAACAGATGACTCCTATGCTAACTTTAGTCCCTCCCAAATTGATCATCTTGTTTATAGTGCTGCAGGCTCACTACGAATGACACTTGACTCTATCGCCCCTCTAAAAAAGAAGATAATAAAACAGAGGAGGTTAGCTCCATGGTATAACCTGCAAACCCGCAAATTAAAACAAACATTGCGAAAGCTTGAAAGGAAATGGCATTCCACCAATCTGGAAGAATCACGTTTAGCCTGGCAAGATAGTCTTAAAATTTATAGGAAGGCCCTCCGTAACGCTAGAGCAGCCTACTACTCATCATTAATAGAGGAAAATAAGAACAACCCCAGGTTTCTGTTCAGCATTGTAGCCAGGCTGACAGAGAGTCACAGCTCTGTTGAGCCATGTATTCCTATAGACCTCAGTAGTAACGACTTCATGAGCTTCTTTAATGATAAAATTCTAACTATTAGAGACAAAATTCAGCACCTCCTGCCCTCAGTTGGTACTGACTTATCTTCAAACACAGGAACCTTAGAAACAACTGTAAAACCTGATGTACATTTAGACTGCTTTTCTCCCATCAACCTTAATCAACTAACTTCCATGATTTCCTCATCTAAGCCATCAACATGTCTCTTAGACCCCGTCCCAACTAGGCTGCTTAAAGAAGTTCTACCCTTAGTTAGCATTTCTTTACTAGATATGATCAATCTGTCCTTATTAAAAGGCTATGTGCCACAGTCCTTTAAAGTAGCTGTAATTAAACCTCTTCTTAAAAAGCCCACTCTTGATCCAGGGGTTTTGTCAAATTATAGACCTATATCTAACCCTCCATTTCTCTCTAAGATCCTTGAGAAAGCAGTTGTGTGACTTTCTACACAACAATAAGCTGTTTGAGGCATTTTCAGTCAGGATTTAGAGCGTCATAGCACAGAGACAGCACTGGTGAAAGTTACAAATGACCTTCTAATTGCATCTGACAAAGGACTTGTCTTACTAGATCTTAGTGCCACATTCGATACCATTGACCATCACATTCTATTACAGAGACTAGAACATTTAATTGGCATTAAAGGCACCGCACTAAGCTGGTTTAAATCCTATTTATCAGATCGATATCAGTTTGTACATGTTAATGATGAATCCTCTATGCACGCCAAAGTTAGTCACTGGGTTCCACAAGGTTCTGTGCTTGGACCAATTCCATTCACCTTATATATGCTTCCTTTAGGCAATATTATTAGGAAGCACTCCATACATTTTCATTGTTATGCAGATGATACCCAATTATATTTATCGATCAAGCCAGATGAAACCAATCAATTAGCTAAACTTCAAGAATGCCTTAAGGACATAAAAACCTGGATGACCTGCAATTTTCTCATGTTAAACTCAGACAAAACTGAAGTTATTGTACTTGGCCCCGAACACCTTCGAAACACATTATCTAAAGATATAGTTTCTCTAGATGGCATTGTCCTGGCCTCCAGCGACACCGTGAGGAATCTTGGAGTTATCTTCAGGATATCATCCATCAGAATATGTCCTTTAACTCCCACATAAAACAAACTTCAAGGACTGCCTTTTTTCACTTACGTAACATTGCAAAAATCAGGCACATCCTGTCTCAAACAGATGCAGAAAAACTAGTCCATGCATTTGTTACATTTAGGCTGGATAATTGCAACTCTCTATTATCAGGCTGCCCCAATAAGTCCCTTAAGACTCTCCAGCTGATCCAGAATGCTGCGACATGTTTACTGACAAGAACCAGGAAAAGAGATCATATTTCTCCAATATTAGCTTCTCTACACTGGCTCCCTGTAAAATCCAGAATAGAATTTAAAATCCTTCTCCTCACCTTCAAAACGCTTAATGGTCAGGCACCATGATATTTTAAAGAGCTCATAGTACCCTATTACCGCACTAGATGACTCTGGTGATGCTGACTCAGGTGACCCCTGAGCCACCCCTTAGTTATGCTGCTATAGGCCTAGACTGCCAGGAGACTTCCCATGATGCACTGAGCTCCTCTCTCCTCCTCTCCCTCTCCATCTGTACGCACTCATATCCCATCAATGCTTGTTACTAACTCAACTTCTTCCTGTAGTTGTGTGCTTTCTCTCCTCTCTCTCTCTCTCTCTCTCCTTCTGTTGCTTTCTGCAGGTGTTTCTGCCTCTGGAGCTGTAGAGTCTGGATCTATGGTTGCACCTGCTGCCCCCGTGTTCCTGCTCAACAGCCGATGCTGCTATTATTGTTATTGCTCTCATTATTAGTATTACTATTATTATATTGCTATTAGTATTATTTTTATTTTATTTTATTTTCTTAACATCAATTACCACAAGTACACCCCCCCCAACCGGTTGAGGCAGATGACCTGGAGCCTGGTGCTGCTGAGGTTTCTACCTGTTAAAAGGGAGTTTTTCCTTGCCACTGTCTCCTAGTGCTGCTCATGGTGGGAAATGTTGGGTCTCTGTAAATATAAAGAGTCGGTCTAGACCTGCTCTATATAAAAAAGTGCCCTGAGATAACTTTGTTATGATATGGCGCTATATAAATAAAACTGAATTGAATTGAAAATTGAATTGAATATTTGGTGAATATCTAGTGAATATCTGGTGAATATTTGGTGAATATCTAGTGAATATTTGGTGAACTGACCCAGGGAAGTCGTCCAGCCAGTCGTTGACGTTTGGACGAGACTCGAATCTGCAGACGAAACACAGAACGGGACGAGAGTCTTTCACCAGATCATGGAGACAAAAGTTAAACATGTTTTATTTTAATTCTGATTAAAAATTGCACAATTCAAATGTCACCGGACACCGAAAACTTTGTGTCTTCATATGATTTGTATTATATATCATTAAGTTTTCTGTCATAAAAGATCTTAGAGCTAAGAGCTATGGGATCAAAAATGGGAGCTTCTTCTTTGAAACATATTTAAGATTTCTTAACTATGATAACGACACGTTTTGTTCTCACAACTTTACAAGATTCTGAATTTAAAACTGATTTATTTTCATCCAAATTCTGATCAAATAATGAGATTTATCACAATCTTATCACAAGATTCGGATCTTTTAATTATGGGATGTATTCTTTTAAACTAGCCATTATTATGTAGAAGATCCAGATCTAATACTGTCATTAAAATGTATTTTCATAAGTAAAGCTTTTATACAACAATGTAATAATATATTATAATTACAACATGATGGTATTTGTAATATAATGTAATATAATATAATGTAATAAAATGTAATTGTGATCTTTTTTTGTCATGTCGTCATGATGAGATTTTTAATAATTGAGTCATAATGTTTCCTCGTCATTTTGACGCTCTGGATCTTTTAATAACGACATGATAAACGCGTCATGATCTTTGAGATCTGTGATTTAATCTTCAGATTTGAGGCTGCAGTTTGGTTGAATAATAATAATATAGAATTTAAAGGTGAGACTCACCTGGTGGAGTTTCCCTCTGTGTTGTTCAGACTCACAGGGATCTGACCATCATGTCTACAGACAAGAAACAGACACGTCTTCATCGATCTCTCCACGATCAGAAGTCACGCAGTTTATTGATTCTTCAGCACACGAGCTGATAAAACGTAACCCTTTATCTTCTGAATATTCGACGTGTTGTTGAGTTTAAACCTCACCTGGAGTCGATGAGTGAAGGAGGAAGAGGACTGGCAGACACAGAACCCATCATCATCATCAGAAAGAGAGCAACAGATTGAAGAGCCTTCATCATCTGATCCACAACAGACAGAGACAGACAGACAGGCAGAGAGGAGGTCTGTCAGAGTGGAGGCGACTCGCCCCGACAGACTGTATTTATACTCACAGAATCTGAGGTCAGATCAAACCTCATCAGAGCTTCCAGTGGTCCTCTGAAGGCCGGCTGAAGGCCTCTCTGTCTGCAGGATGAATGGTGATGATCATCAGTGCTGTTTCAATATTTACTCTCTCTGCTTCTCCGCTCTGATACCAGCGGGGTCATGAGAACCAGTCTGACCCCCCTTCATGAGGGACGAGTGGTCCGTCACCACAGAAACACCTGCAGTTCAGTCAGATAAGATGACGTCATCATGACATCATTATGTTTATATATGCTGTGTGATCGATCGATATTGTAACTGGACCAACACACTAACTGTTCCTGGATCAGAGGGAACATAAAGTTCAGAAAAACACGTCCCCCTGACCCCTCAGGGCCTCCGTACAAGACAAAGCCCTTAGTTTTGTTACAAAGAAGTGTTTAAAAAACAATTGTATATAAAAAGGCATTTTTTAAAAAGTAAAAATGTTTTCAGAAATGTAAGATTTGATGTTTCACACGTGAAGAAACACAAAGTCACAACCAACAAGATCTTTTATTTTCTTCTACATCTGTTATAGTTTTATAAGTTAAAACATCTGGAACAAACATGACACTCTTCTTTCATCACCACATATTTTCAGCTGAAGGAAAACTTGACATTAATCAGCTGAGTTTTGGTCTAAAAACACCAGAATGAGACTCAGTCACGTGAGAGCTGCAACATCTTCCACTTCCTGAAAATAAAACTTCTGTCTTTACTGAAAATTAAAGCTGAAGGTTTTTACACACAGAATAACACGTGGAGAGGAATGGACGAGTACAAATCAATATTTAGTTATTGATAGGCTAAGGTTAATCTACCGTCCCTGTACAGAAAACAACGAGTCAGGGACATTTCTATTAATCACACGGTGTGTAAACAGAGCGGGTTTGTGTTTGGACAGTTCGTGGTTTATCGGAAGTCCTCGGCGGAAAACATGCCCTTGGCGCGGCGCAGGATGGAGTCCTTGGACGCGTCGTATGGATGCTCTTTGGACGGGATCTCCAGCACGGCCGGGATCGACTGCATGTGGCCGTCGATCGCGTGACGGATCATCTCGGCGATGAACTGGTTAATCAGGATGATGCCGATATCGTTACGCGCCAAGAAGCTCCTGGAGGGAAGAAGATGGAGGAAAAGACTGAGTTTAGTGAGCAGAGGAAAAACAGATTAATAACCCCAAAACACCACACTTAATTCACATTTCTATCAATTTAACACTGACTTTGATACTGCAGTTAGTAGGCCTAGTTATGATATTTTATGAATTAATAGGGAGCTACTGGGGAATTCAGCATTGCTTGCTGAATATTTATATCCCGATTTGACCTTTGGTCCCTGATGATTAAAAATATTTTAGTCAACTCCTACGATGATTTAATAGATGAGTAAAACTTCACACACAAGTGTAGTCAGCACAGAACACAAAAGACTAAGACTGAGATTATTGACCCCAAAACACACCAGACAAGACTTCATTCATATTTCTATTAAGTTAACATTACGGTTGATGCCGGACAATGGTGAATTTAACATTTTTCAAAATCATTAATAAAAGGTTTCATTTAGTATATTCGCTGCTAGCTGGATTTAACATTTGGCATCTGGTACTTCAAAATATCTTCGGTTAAGTTTTTCAAGGAATTGATTGATAAGTAGGCTAAACCGTTGAATTTGTTGATTGTTGAATGGAGTTTGGTTTTAGGTTAAGGATTAGTTCATTAACAAATGTAATCACAATAAACACGAGTCCAGAGAGGCTAAAACGGGAATTACAGACCGAACTTAACCAATTACAACAAATGTAATATTCCGATTAATGGAACATTGTGAATTAGGCCTTTAGAAAACCACAAAGACTGTTTTATATCTGCTGCTAGCTGGATTATTTATACACCGAGTTGACATTTGGTCCCTCGTGATTCAAATGTTTTCCATCAAGGAAATGAATGAATGAATATCTAAGTAACACTTTAAATAAATCGATTTTTGGACGGGCTTTGGTGCAGAAGCCCACATTACAACAACACCCCGTGTATATTTGATGAAGCTTCTTACTTGAAGGTCTCTTCGATCTCCGTGATGCTCGTGTCCTTCTCCACCACCAAGAAATTCGGTTTTCGGTTCTTGTTGAGCTCACCGATCCCACCGAGCAAGAAGCCGGTGCACGTGTCCTCATCACCGATAACGGCGATCAGTTTCCCGCGGCCAGCCATCACGGAGTTTCAAATATTAAGATTTAACCGAGAAAAGGAAAATACAATTCAGCTGCACTGACAGATGCTACAGATCATGTGAGCAGGTCAGCTAACCGACACTTCCGCTTCAGTGAAAGAGAGTAGAGGTGTGAGTGCGCCCCCTGCTGCTGTGAGGGAAACACGGAAAACTCAAACCGATAATTAAATCAGATCAAACTAAACTTCATGTGATTTTATATTAAACAAACCAAATAAAAACGAGTTCATTAACGTCCAGCTAAGTTACAGCAATAACGTCATAGACCGCAACATGCTGCTCTCAGGTGCTCATTGTAAACCTGAGTTTCAAGTCTTCAAAAATCACAAATAAACACGTTTTGGTGTTTCTCTGTGTGTTTTATTCACCGCTTCCTTATTAGGTTTTTGTACCTTCTCTCCATTTGTTTTGTTGCTAACTTTCCCTGCTGTTGTTTTTTATACTTTATTTGTCATTCATTTAAGTCATTAATCTCATTTCTGGACTCATAACCCCCAAAATAATATTTTTACAGCTGTGGGTGTAACAGAGCAAACTGTAAGCATAAAAAAGAAAAAAGAAAGAAAAGAGTTTGTGTCCTTATTGCAGAGACAAATGTATTATTTTGTGTGTAAAATATGTTGTAACATTGGTTTTGAACTTCATTATTATAATAATAATTATTATTATTACAAATATACACACATCTATCATTCACATGTACCTGTGCACATTAACTTTTTAAACTTTTTACAAGAATTCAAAGAGGCTCCACAGGAACAAGTCATTGTTGAACTGTGACATGACTGCTAAAAGTAGAGAAAAGAAATCTGATAAAAATACATGACGAAGAAATATGTCAAATAAAGTTGAAGTAAAAAAATGCAGTTAAATGAAGACATTAATTAAAGTTCTTAAAATACATTTTACCACATCGTTTAATTTTTACTGCTCCTGTTGATTTTGAATTGTGTGGTAATATCCGACAGCACGTGAAGGCCTCAGCAGTCACGTGAAAAAACACACAGAAAGACGGAAATGCAGCTGAGCTACAGCTTGTAAAAACAGAAGAAGAAAAAGAATGGCGAGTTCTGATGGTTTTAATATTTTCGTTATTCGTTATTTGAACTCTCACTGTGACGTTTTTGTGACTCGGAGTTTACAGTTCTTTAGAAATGACTGACACTGATTAGCCTGTTAGCTCAACCTGATCCTGTCTGTTGTTTTCAGACGACGGCAGCGCTGACTGCGGGTCTGGAGCGGATCCCGGATCAACTCGGTTACCTGGTCATCAGTGAGGACGGAGTTCTAGCCGTGAGTGTCACCTACTTGAGATAAAACACCAGACCAAACTCCATTCAACTTTCTGTCTTTTTAATATTGCCTTTAACGCTGGTTAATCTGCGCCTAGGCTGAAACTGGGATTACTGACACAAGAACTCCATACTCTGTTCAAATACCTATCAATTTAACATTCCCGGAGATACCGGTAAATGTGTACCTAGTATAACAACATTTTGAACAATTTAAGAATTGATAGGAGCTACTGGTGAATTCGGAATTTAGAAAATCCAAAAGAAGGGTTTGATTCTTGTTATTGTTATTATGATAATGATGACTGACTATGTTATCTCCTACAGGGAGTTAAACCAAACGTTAAAATTGAATGAATTCTGAATGCAGTTTGGTGTTAGGGCTAGTCATAGCACAGACCAGATGCCAGAGAGGCTAAAAATGAGATTGACATTAAAACACAAAACCCAACTCAGTTCATCAGTCTGTCATTCTCATTGAAACTAGTGAACTAAGCATTTAGAAAATATATTAAAATATGAACAATGTATTAAAACATTGTTTCAGTCAGTTCTACTTGGAATTAAAATATAAATAAAACTTTAAACTGCTTGATTTTTGAATGGATTTGGTTTTGTGCTGTTTCTAAACTTCAGAGTTCCTATAACAGATTAATGACCCAAAAACATAAAACCAAACTTCATTCAAGTTTCTATCAGTTTATGGCTCAGATTGATACTGGACAATGGTGAAGTAAGAAAAATCCCCAAATATTTTGAGGATGTTTCTATGAGGAATGAATAACTTTTAACTGCTTGATTTTTGAATGGTGTTTGGTGTTGGAATTACTTATTGTTTTTAAACAAAAGGTGAATTCAGCAGTTACAAAATTACTTAAGGTTCATTGGAATTAATACATAAGAATTTTGAATGGAGTTTGGTGTGTAGTATGTCATACATCACAAGAAAAATGTGAAGACATTATCATTTATAAAATATTCTAAATATCCTGATAAAGTTTGTTTTCAGACTCATTTTCATCCTGCTGGGACCATGGTGACCTTTGACCTCTGACCCTGTGTTCCCCCTCTTCAGTCTGCAGGTGAGCTGGAGAACGACGAACACACAGCAGGTGTGATGATGCAGATGGTTCGAACGGCGAGTCGATTCAGGTTACCTGGATCAGCTGAGCCACCCTTCAAACGCATGTCAGGTAACACATGAACACATACTCCCAGGTAAAGGCAGTGTGCAGGTAACCTTCTCACTTGGACTGACCTGTGGTCTGTTTTCTGTCCGAAGTGATTCTGGAGGATTTCGTTTACACGGTGACGGTTTCTGGTCAGAAGGTTTTTGTGGTCAAACGTCAGAATAACCAGCAGGAACCAATCAACGTTTAGACGACACGCAGGAAGTGAGGTGGAGGTCTGGTGGTGTGATGATGAAGGTCAGAGGTCATTAGAGCGATCTGCAGCTGGAAGTCAGATGTGTTTCTAACTTAAACTCAGCTGGTGTTTGATTCACATCAAGTTTTCTCTGTTTGAATGTTGAACATGAATGACTGAAAATAAAATGATTTAAAACTCAGTTTCTTCTCTGCAGTTTGTCTCACATCAGTTTCAGTTCTGTTTCCAGATTGAACTTATAAAATAACTAACGTGCTGTTTTCAGGCTGTTAACTCCTCACAAGTTTTTATGTTTGAAACTTTTCTTGTTTTCATTTTGTGACAAAATGATTTTTAAAAATGTTTCTTGTAATTTCATAAGCACATTGCTGCCACGCGGCCAAAAACTACATAAAAAGCCCAATTTAACATTTTCTTGTTCTAACTTGACTGTTTTCGTGTTATTTGATATATTCTCATTAAAAGTTCCTGATAACCTAATTTTTACATAATTATGTCACATGACAAATCTCGTTAAAGCATGAAAAGGATCTAAAACTTCATCACAAAATACAAAATCTACGTATCTCGTTAAAAACGTGATGTGTTCAAATACCAGGTGTTAAAACAAGAACCGTCGCCTTCAATGAAATCAATGATCTCAGTTCTTAAAAATCTGTCAAACAGGAAACAGCTGAGAAGAAAAAAACCTTTATTGCATCATCGTCTCTGCTTCTTCTTCACATTGTTAAGGAATGACGAGGCCTTCAGGATCGGCTCTGTGGAATCATAACACCACCAGGTAACTGTCACCTGTCGTTAACCCTGCCCCCTGTCCACAGGTCCACTGCCACCTGTCGTTAACCCCGCCCCCTGTCCACTGCCACCTGTCGTTTACCCCACCCCCTGCCCACAGGTACACTGGCACCTATAATTAAGCCCACCCCCCGCCCACAGGTACACTGTCACCTGTCTTAAGCCCCGCCCCTCCTCTTCGTTGACATCCTGTCACATGATTTTGAGTTAAAACATGCGGATTAAAAGAAAAAAAACAGATCTAACAAACATCTGCTGGAAGAACAGAAGAAGAAGAGCATGATGGGAAATCAAAGTGAGCTCAGAGTCCATGACATCACTTCTCACCTCCTAGACAGACACATTTATAATTTAAAAAAAACAAACAAAAACAGTCCTGTGAAATTCTCCTCCTCCTCCTCTTCCTCATCAGTTTGTACACGGTGACATCAGTCGATGACATCAGTCTGCTGCTTCCTGTTTCCTGTCAGGTGGTCTAACGTTTTGACAGCTCATTGGACAGCCAGTCCAGACCCTCGTACAGACCAGTACCCTGAGTGGCACAGGTGGCCTGGACGTGCCACTGAGGAGACAAACAGACAGGTAAGACTGTGATTAGACACACCTAAACAGTCTGACGGTTGTACCTTTATTTTATTGTATATACAGCATGCTCTTATTTTGAAATAAAGGCAACATGAGGAGAGAGCTGAAATAATGATCATCACTCTTCTGATTGGCTGAGCTAGGGGAAGCCTCCCAGAATGCACTGGGGCCAGGCAGCCAGGCCGCCGCACAGTGCAGCCGGTTAGATTTGTGTCCGACTTGCTCCCGACTCACTCTGACGTCACGAATACGTGGGCAATGATGACCTCACAAGATCGAGGCGTTTTTATAATGTTAGTGTAGTTTTTCTAATGTACTGCAGTTTTTCTAATGTTACTGCAGTTTTTATAAATGGGTACAGTTAGACGGTGCACAGAGAGGTTCTGCTGAATGTTAGTGCTGCACTTGTTGTCAGTGTTATCTGAGAACTCAGGTAATATTTGATCTGACATGAAATCCTGTCAAAAGAAAGCAGACTGAACTGTACAGACAGATTTTATCATTTCAAACCACAATCAGCATCATGATGTCACAGGTAAAGGTTTTCTGGCTCCTTTGGTCTAAAATATGAACACTGTCCTTTAAGATAACTTCCTTTCAGATGAACCAATCAAAACTGTGACTGAGTTCATACAACCAAATCATGTGAATGAAAGTTAACAGGATCAAATGAACCCGACAACAACATGTTAGCCTGATTAGTTAAACCAGGTTTAAAGAGCAGGAGCCCGTGTGTGTGTGTGTGTGTATACAGTATAGATAGATGTATTGATGACTGATAAGTATTGATCCTTACAGTTCTGCTGCGCAGGCTGTGCAGACCCAGTTTGTCGGTGAGTTCACTGACTCCCATGGCGTTGGGAAGATCCTGTTTGTTAGCAAACACCAGAAGAACCGCCTCTTTCAGCTCGTCCTCCTGGATCTACAGAGACACAGAGAATCATGTGACTGATGACATCATGGAGAGAGTGATGTAACTGATGACATCATGGATCTACAGAGAGAAATGCTGTATTCAGAGGGTAAGAAGGTATACTGAACCAGCTCCTGATAATGGAGGAATAACAGCAGAGGACTTATTTTATATACAAATGAGCTTTTTCTTACTTAACTTGCGCTACATTTGAGGGAGGTGCAGTTACTCACCATCTTAGAGAGTTCCTCAGCAGACTCTGCTACTCTCTCTCTGTCATTACTGTCCACTACAAAGATCAGACCCTGACAGGAAACAGAGAGGTCAGAGGTCACGTACGACATCATCAGTATCATCAGCTGTCCCAGTTTCAGCTCCTCGTCAGTATGAACAGTTTCACTTTATATTCTAGAGTTTAGAGTGACTTGGTCTGGAGTGAAAACTCTTCTGTCTGTAAAGATTTCTGGAACACAGACTGATCACACAGGTGTTCAGATCAAATACCACCTGGTCCTGGTTCAGTACCTGTGTGTTCTGGAAGTAGTGTCTCCACAGAGGTCTGATCTTGTCCTGACCACCGACGTCCCAAACTGTGAAACAGATGTTCTTGTACTCGACCGTCTCCACATTAAAGCCTGAAACACAAACATCATAAACACACAGACGTCTGTCAGAACGTGTAGTGAACACATCTTCAGTCGTTTAAAGACACCTGATGTGCAGCTGTTGCTCCGACCTGTTTGAACGCACTTTTTGTGAGTCGCTTCTCTCTGACAAATGAAGGCCAGGTAAATGTGATGTCATGAAACTGTGATGATGAGGCTGGGGGACTAAACTATGTAGCGTGTTACTGAGTGCAGTGGGCGATCAGAGTCTGCAGACACAGAGAGCAGGAAACAGTTTACATTACTGACAAGCTATCAGCAAGTTACACAGAGAAACCAGACATTCACACCTGCGTCTGGGAGACTGTTGCTAACTTGAGTTGACGCTGGACAGAATTTACACCAAAGAGCAGTAATCAAACACGGTTTGAATGATAATTAAAATTTGACGCGGTAATACTGTCAGGAAGTTTACTGTGGTTTATCGTGAAATTGGTAACTGTTTCATTGCTACTATATAATACTGTAGTTATACCATATATATATATATATATATATATATATATTTTTTTTTATTTTTTTATTTATTTTTTTTTTTACTATAGTTATACTACATATTGCTATAGTAATATACCATATAATACTGTAGTTATACTATAGTAACATACTACATACCACTATAGTTATATACTACTGTAGTAATTTACTATATTATACTATACTAACAACTCTCCGCAGTACAAGAATAACTTGTACTGAGTGAGGGCGATATCAACGTTTACTTTGATCATTTAGTATCATCTTCATAGTAAAAAGGAACAGATGAATCTGTCATGAGTCCTGGTGTGTCTGCTCTCTTTATTTCAGCAGCTCACAGTCTTTCATCATATCAGAGCAAACAACTGCTGACACACAGCTGATACAAACACATGAAACTGTCTGAAACAACATAGAGAAAACAGAGAAGACGCGAAGAACTGCTGGTTATCAGCTGATCATGGCAGTTTAACGTGCTCTGGTGTGTTTTATTGATTATTTACCGATAGTTGGGATGGTGGTGACGATCTCTCCGAGCTTCAGTTTGTACAGGATCGTTGTTTTTCCAGCGGCGTCCAAACCGACTGAAATCAGACGAAATGTCAGACTTAAAACACAGAAAACTGACTTTAACAGCCTTTAAACGGCGTCACATTTACTACATGTAAAACTACATTTAATTTAAAGTTTGATTACAGAGATAAAGTGTAAAAACAGCCGGTAAACTGAAGCTGACAGTTAAACGTCTCCTTGACTCTGTTAGCTCTGACCGTTAGCCTCTGGCGGCTAGCTGTGTTAGCTTCTATTTCTAATATTTTCTGTTCAAGTTGAAGTTTCAGTTTCAGTTTAACCAACCGAGACTTAACAACTGAGAACAGGATACAATAAGTCTGTTTGAACATTAATATCAGAGTGCAGGGATTGTTTTCAGCCCCCCGCCGGTCCCTGGCCGGTTAGCCTCGGAGCTAGTTAGCCTAGCCGCGGTGCTCACCCATCAGTATCCTCATCTGCTTCTTCCCGAAGAACTTTGAGAACAGAGACGAGATCGTCAGACCCATTTTTAATAAAAATGTCCCGGTTCAGCGGCGGGAGGATTAAAAACCTGACGGGGAAGAATGCCAGCCAGTTAGTCCGGGAGAAGCTGCACGTCAGAGCCGCAGAAAAGACGGGGAACGGGCGGAGAAGAACCGGAGATGAGCGGAGTGGGCGCAGCTCCTTCTCGGTGCCACGTCCAGGCCAACGCGGAATTATTGACGTCACTGCTTTGGAAAAAACTTTATTAAAACATTAAGGACGATGCTGCGTTCACGTTTTACTTAAAACACGCCAGCTTTGGTCATCATAATGGTTTTGTTTTTCAATGGAGGCTTCAACTCAAATTGTTTTGCATCTTCAGAATCAGAATCTGCTTTATTGGCCAATTATATGTACACATACAAGGAGTTTGACTCCGGTCTGTCGTTGAGTGAAAATACATTTAGTCAGAGTCGTAACTGCACTTTAATTGAATTTAAAACAAACATCGTGTGTTGATTCGGTGTGTGTTTTTTCTGAGTACAGTGAAGGCAGCATCAGATTCCCGCCTCCTCCTCCTCCTCCTCCAGTTCCGGTTCAGACCAACATGGCGGCTGTTAGCTGACAGTCAACAGCTCTTCAGATTAAACTCTGAGTTTATATTCATATTTACAGTTTTCTGGTGACATAAATCAAATTACAGACATTTTCTGTGTGACTTCATCTTGTTAAAACCTGCAGTTTGTCTGTAACTCTACTGACGGCTGTTTACCAGGTAAGAACCGGATAAAACTCGGAGATTATTGTCGGTGTTTATTTGGTAATTAACGTCAAATGTATACATTAAAGTTAGTGTGCTCCGGTTAACTGCAGTCTGAGGAAATCCATGTGTTAGTCTGTTTCTACTTTTTCAGTGTCACGTATGTCACTTTAGAAGAGTGGATTTACAACTGCAATAAATCAAACGGGAAAGTGTGAGAGATAAAGAACCTACAGAACAAAACAACATACCCAGTTTCTCTAAACTGTCAGGATTTCCGTGTTTTATCTTTGAGTTTTGAAAACAAGACATTTGAAGATGAAACTGTGGTGGCCATTGTTTGATGGATGGGAAGCACTGGACTGACGTTAGATGTTTATTCTCCTCTTTCAGTATTATTTAATGTCACTTACAAAAGTAAAACAGCACTGAAATGACTAAATTAGTCTATTTACATGTTCATAATAGTGTAATTTATTTATCAAGTAAATGGAAAAAATGAGGGCTTTAACAAACTATTATTTTCATTATCGATTAACCTGTTGATTATTTTTTCAAAATATAAATAATTTATTCTATAAATATGAGGGAATGGTTAAAAGTCCATCAGTTTCCCAAAGTGCAAAGTGACATCCAACAAGAAGTCCAAAAAGATGTTCGATTTTTATTTATAATCATTTAAAACACAGAAAAACTGGAACCAACAAACTTCAGACTTATTTTGGTAAATGATTAGTCATTTATTAAAACTGTTGCAGATTAATTTCCTGTCGATCTACTAACTGATTAATCAGTTAATCTTTTCATCTATAATTAACTGAAGATTTTTACAGGTGCTCACATCAGTTTTGTCATTATAAATGTTAATTACTCATTAATAAAGGGTTTCAATCATCAGGTCTGCATTAATAAATGTCTTTACTAAAGTAATGAAACAGCTTCAGGCTGCTGTTAAAATCCAGCTGTTGGTGTCTCTTTTCAGAAACCAACAAACCGAGTTTAACTTTGAGTTATCACCATGATCAGTCCCAGATATACCTGTTCTGTTCCTGCATGATGATGGATCCAGTCTGACCTGACCCTGGTAGACCATCAGTCTGATCTGACCCTGGTAGGCCATCGGAGTCATGGAGAAGTTCGGGATGAGTTTCGGGGGCGGTCCCAGCAGGAAGGATTTGCTGGACACCATCGAGTCCCAGAAGAAGCAGCTGGTCCAGTACCAGACCCGCTTCAAGGATGTGGTCCAGGCCTATAAGAGTCTTCTGAAGGAGAAGGAGGCTCTGGAGGCCAGTCTGAAGGCCCTGACGGTGACCCAGGAGGTGGACCTGAACCAGCAGGGCCAGGATACCACCACCACAACCACCTCGGACCTCCCAGAGGACGGCTGCTCGCTGCACAGCGAGGACAGTGTGGACACAACAGCATCTGTGGACACGCCCAGTGAGACCACCAGAGGGGACCAGAGTGAGGAGGACCAGGGAGAACCAGGAGGAAAATCCAGCTCAGTGGTATGTTTTAGAAACATTTAGTGTCCGACATGTCATCAAGCGAACAGATCCAACTTAATTTTATACACATTTATACACTAAACCAACTAAACTACAACTTAAGAACAACCGAACAAAGAAACAAATGCAACTAGAGCACAATGGGGGTGCGAACACGATGAGAGCATGACAAACTCCACTAGCGCGTGACGAGAGGATGATGAATTCGTCTAAAGTGCGTCAAACTTGACTAGAGCTCAAGAAACTTGACTAGAGCGCGACAAACTCTACTAGAACGCACTCTACTAGAGCACAACAAACTCTACTAGAGCGTGAGAAACTCGACTAGAGCTCAAGAAACTCGACTTGAGCGCGACAAATTTGTCTCGAGTACGTTGAGAGCACGACAAGAGCGCGAGAAACTCGACTAGAGCTTGACGAACTCGACTAGAGCTTGACGAACTCGACCGGAGCGCAATGAGTGCAACTTGAATGCGTCAAGTCCGTGAGGGGAGTGCGACATGCGTACTACGATGCGACACGACTGCGACTGAAATGTAGTGGAAGTTGTACTTGTGGATGCTGCAGTGAAGACGTTGGCAGAAGTTTAATGTAATGATTCATTTCTTCCTGCAGCCCCTGAGGTCCAACCCCGATCCCGGCAGCTCAGAGAGCAGCGGCGTGGGGGCGGAGCGGCAGCAGCAGGCCACGCCCCCTCCCAGTGCAGAGGTGGACCGCAGAGTCGCCCAGCGGAAAAGCCAACTGAGCACGCTCACCAGCGCCCTGGCCACGGTGACACATGAGAAGTCACGGATGGAGGCGAGTTTCCAGGCCGACAAGCGTCAGCTGAAGCAGGAGGTGGAGGAGCTGCAGGAGCGCCTGGTTGCCATGACAACGCAGCAGGAGGCGGAGCTGCGCGCCCTGCAGCAGCAGTTGGCTGAGAGCCGCGCTCGCATCATCACGCAGCAGCACGAGAGGGAGCAGGAGCAGGGAGACCATGTCCAGCAGCTGCGAGAGCTGCAGAGGATCCTGCAGCAGGAGAGAGACCTGCGACAGGATGTAGAGCTCCGCCTACAGGACGCCAACGCCACCCTCCTCATGATATCACAGGCCGTGGACAGGGGGGCGGAGTCTGAGGCTCTCCTGAACAAAGTGAGGGAGGAGAGAGACGAGCTGAGGAGGAGGCTGCAAGCCGCTGAGGAGGACCAGAAGAAACCAGATCCCAGAGTAGACGAACTGCAGCGAGAGCTGACAAAGCTGAAAAAACACTTCCAGCAGCAGTTCCACAACGAAACCAGGAAGGTAAAACTTAGACCAGAACTAATTAATACCAGGTCTAAACTAACTAAAAGAGATCCACATCAAAACCAGGAAGGTAAAGACTAGTTAAAACCAGGTCTAAGCTAAACTTGGTTTAAATGTAACTAAAGTAACGGATCCTGATTGATACTAGGGAGGTGGGACTGAGATCAGGTCTAACTAAACCCAGGTAAAAAACATAGTAACTAACTAACAGACCCAGATCGAGACCCGGGCCCCGTTCTTCATACGTTCTTTGAAACAGATTTAAAATTCATCTGGAACTGTTGTCATAGCAACAAGTCAGCTCAGAGATTCTGACTGTTAAAAGACAAATGAAGCCACAACATTTCATTTGACATTAAAATTAACATTTAAATTTGAACATTAAAACTTTAAAATAGATGATTAACTGCAGAACTCACTTTGCTGAAACGTCGTTTTTTTTTAGTAAAGTTTCATTTTTATAGCAAGTTAATGATTATCACTCAGACGTCTCTGCACATCCATCGGGAACCTCCACCAATCACGCACCAACATCAGCCGCAGTCTGAACACATTAGTATTAATATCTGATCTCTAACAGCGATCAAAGTATGGAAACACTGTGGAGCACATTGAAGAACAAAATGAGCCGGTAACAACGCAGGAACATCAAATTAGGTTTATGTCCATGAATCTGTTGCCCCAGTGCATGCTGGGAGGGTTCCCAACACACCTACCTGTGTACCTGCAGTCACATGATCAGCACGCAGTCAATCATATGGATGCTGATCATGGTTTCAACTCACTTTATTTCAAAATAAGAGTACGCAGTTATTGAGATAATTTCATTAACAAATCAATCCTCAAACTGCTTTCAAAGAACCAGATCAGCTAATGAGAATAAACAGGATTCATTTAGCCTGATAACAGCAAGTTAGCCTGGATTAGTTAAACCTCATTTGAAGAACAGGGAAGGTAAGACTGATAACAAATCTAAACTCAGCTCAGGTTTGATTAAACTATAAATAGACAGAGTAGATATCAGGAAGGGAAGACTGAACTGAACACAGCTCTCATGCAGCACCTGCGCGTGTCCAGCAGGTGTCGCCACTTTAAATGCTGTGAAACACTGAAGTAGAACATGTTCAGCGGCTTCTTGAAGCTTCTGACAGACGAACAGTTCCTGTAAAGACATCAGCAGTCTTCGGTGTCTCATGACTCTGTTTGTGTATCTGCAGGCGTGTGATGCGGAGGAGCGTGCTCGTGAGCGCGCTCAGGCTGCAGAGATGAGGGTTGCAGGTCTGGAGCAAAGAGTCTCTGAACTGTCAGAGCTGCTGGGTTCCTGTGAGAAGACGAGGCAGAGAGACCAGCAGACGGCTCAGAGACTCCGAGACCGGATCCTGCAGCTCGACACCGAGAACAAAACGCTCGCCATCGCCGCTTCCAGCAGGACGACCTCTGACCTCAGCGTGGACGAGTCGCAGCTGGACGTCAGCACGCTGAAGGAGAAGCTGGAGAAGGTGAAGAAGCTGCTGCTGCTGGCGGCTCAGAGGAACCCGGACCAGAACATCCAGAACCTGGTGGAGACCCAGGCGGAACTGGGCGGAGACAAAGGCTCGGTGCTGTTCTACCAGCAGGAGCTGCGGCAGCTCAAGGACGAGTTCGAGCGGTACAAGCTGCGAGCGCAGGTGGTGCTGAAGAACAAGAACGCCAAAGATGGCTGCCAGGCGAAGGAGCTGGAGGAGATCCGGGACCAGCTATCAGAGCTGAAGGAGAAGTACATCAACCTGCGGATCCAAACCGACGAAGCAGAGGCCCGACACCGCCGCGAGCTGGAGGAGCGACAGCATCAGGCGGCGGTGCTGCAGCAGACTCACAGACAGGAAGTGGAGCGGGTGGAGGCGCTGCACCGTGATGACCTGCTGCGCTTGGAGGCGGAGCTGCACAAACAGAGAGAGAGGACCATGGCGCTGCTCGACGAGAAGGACCAGGAACTCGAGAGGCTGCGGACCGCTGTGCTCAGCTGCAGCAACGACACAGACAAGATGGCCGCCGACGAGCCCGAGTCCGGCCCGGAGAGTGAGGGCGACATCATCAGCCAGGCCCTGCGGCGGGTGACGCCCAACGAGCCCACGCTGCTGCTGTACGCTGAGCAGCTGGCCAGGAAGGAGGTGGAGGCGGGTGGCCTCCGGCGGCAGAAACACCGACTGGAGGAGGATGTCCACCAGCTGCAGGCGAGGCTCATCGCTAACGGAGAGCGGCACGATGAAGAGGTGTCCGAGCTGCGAGGACAACTCGACAAGCTGATCAGAGATCAGAGCCGGGAGGGCGCCAACATGGAGTACCTGAAGAACATCATCTACAAGTTCCTGACGCTGCAGGACGCCAGCGGGAGGCAGCAGACGCTCACCGCCATCCTGACCATCCTGCACTTCAGCCCGCAGGAGAAACACAGCGTCATGAGGCTGCAGGGGGCGACCTGGTGGACCGCCAACAAGAGATAACAGCACCTGAAGAAGAAACTGTGCTGTGTATTTGTCTCTTTGAGTTTATCAAACCAAACCTCAACTCATCCAGGATGTTGAGCTCTGGAGGAGAGTGTAGTTTTCAGTTTCCTGATGATTATCTGATGTTTAAATTGATAGAAAAACTTAATGTAGTTTGGTTTCTACCAGCTGCTCACTGAGCTGAGGTTATCTGGACTGTGTGTATATACAAATATATAAAAATATAATTATATGTGCCACTGTAGATGACTTTGGTTAATGCAGTTCTTCATATCACTGATGTGAATATTTTTGATTCCCTTGTTGAAATTAAACTATTTTTCGTGCTTCACAGATTCAGTTTGGTTCATTCTGAAATGAATTAATTTCAGGATATTCCACATTGTTTGATAGTGAGGCAACATTTCAACGTAAAATATTACTTTATTAGAAACCAACAAACATCCAAAACAGAACGTTTATTTCTCTGAAACAGGTTCCTGAAAGGATTGCCATTTAATCTGAACTTAACAAATCTGAACTTAATGAATCTGAGCTTCATGAAGGCGTCATGATGTTTCAGCCCTGAAAGTTGTGAATGTGAAGATTTGGGAACAGAAAGAGTCAAAACTAATTTTACAGATTTTATTCTGTTGCAGGTGACGACAGAAAAAACTTTCAGTTTCAGTGTGTATTCAGAGTGTGTATCTGTGTATCAGTGTGTATTCAGGACAGTCTGCAGGTCTTCAGGCAGAGATCTGATGATGGACTTGAGAAAAGCATCCAGTTTGTCTAAAACGCCGTCCTTCACTTGCAGCTGCTGCCGTCGAGCTTTCATCTGAAACACAGTGAGGGCGGTCATACACACTCACACACACACTTTTTATTCTGATTCTTCAGATGTAGTTTTCCAGCTGTGACTGAGTCACTCACCAGTTTCTCTCTGAGCTTCAGAATCAGGTCGACGATTTCCACCTCAGACTTGTCTTTGGTCCAACCCAGCAGATCCTGCAGAGACCAGAACACCAGGGTCATCCAGCTGTTTGCACCTGTGTACTGTCTAACAGCTGTTTACTGTCTGACAAACAGCTGTGTGATAAACGGACTCACGGCGTCACAGATGACCTCCAGGTGAAGACTCTCCAGTTTCTGAGTCATCTCTTTGTGTCGATGACGAAACCATCCGTCGAAGTTCGGAGACCTGAAGAACTTCCTGTCAGGAGAACAGGAAGAACAAATAAAAGACCTTTAGAACTTCCTGAAGGTAAAAACAAAGTGATGAACGTTTGAAATAGTTTTATTCAACATGAAGACTCTTGAAGATTCTTGTACGTCCTGCAGACACCTGAGTGACTCACCTGTACAGTCCCATCCAATCCCCTTTGAGCACTGAGGTGAGCTGAGGCCCGGTGTGATCCAGAGTGGACATGAACTCGTCCTGACTGAAGGGTCGGATCTGAGGAGGAGTCTGAACACACACACACACGGAATAAACAGGTGTCATCTCCACACTGCTGACATCACTGTGAGGTCATCACAGGTGATCCACCTCCTGTTTACCTTCCACGGTGTCACTGATCTCTGCAGAGGCATTAGGCTCGCCATGTACCGCTCCTGACAGACAAGACAGAGGGTTAAACTATACAATACAATATAAAAACTCGTTTCTTCTTCTCTTCAGGCGCAGACAACTTCCTGTCTGTGGTTCTGAGGCTCAGACGTGACATGGCGTATTTATCAAACGCACCAGACTGCACTTTGTGTCATTTAAGAGTTTGTGTTCAGGAGACGACTGCACCGATAACCTTTATTTTCATTACTGATTCATCTGCCAAATATTAGTGATTGATCACACAGCGACCAACAGTCCAAAACCCAGAGATTAATGATTGACTCTCATATTTAATCGCATCATCATGGTCATGTTGTGACATCACTGACGGCTGTCAGTCACACATGTAGAACGTGAAGCGTTGCATTGTGGGATAGTTAGCAGCTGCAGGGTTCGTGTTGGACTGTCTGTGTGAATATTCACAGGACAGGAAGTGACCCGTGTAGCAAACAGGAGCGATGTAGGAGCGATCTGATTGGCTGTTTTCTCACCAGTGGGATGATGAAGCTCTGAGTGAGTTCTAACAGATGTCTCCTCAAGATGGCGCTCTGAACCTCTGACGGCCTCTTCCTCTGAATCCCCTGGAGACACACATTTCTATGTTTCTGGGTTTGATCATGAAACATCTTTAAATGTCTTTGTGTTGATGTTTGTTCACCTTCAACAGTCTTTTAATCAGAATCTTGTCTTTGTGTAGAAATGTCTTGTACGCCGTGTAAATACCTGCAGACAGGAAGTCATGATTTATCACAATAAACAGGATCTTATTCCAAATAAAAGAGAGTTATGAAGTCGGCCATGTGACCTGGTTTAGTGTCGAGGGTTTTCAGTTTGGACACCTTCTTCACCTTCACCTGTTTAGGTAAATCACCTGAAAGACATGAGACAGGTTAACAGGTGAGTCGTTATTTAATCATCACTTCAGAATCATCTGGTCATCTTGTTACCTGCCATCTTGATTTCACCAAGTCGGAGCACATGAGGCCAGTTCTGAAAGGTCTTGATGAAGAACGGATTGGTGACTCCCAGAACCACGTTAGGCCTGAAGATGACAGACAGGTGAAACAGGTGAGTTCAGACAGACAGGTGACAGACAGAGGGGGGGTTCAGGTGTACTCACGGGGCCTGGGTCCTGGTGGTGTACTCTCTGAACTCGTTGTCATGGATGGTGAAATACGGACGGAAGTCGCAGCAGAACTTCAGAGGACTGATGGAGCTGAGAGAGGACACACTGTTACCATGGCAACAACACAAACACTGCTCTCTGATTGATTATCTTCTGATCAATGAGGGGGTGCTGAGCTGGTCTCAGTGACGATCTAACAGAGTGAAGCTGACAAAATCCACTCGTCAGTTTTCTGAATCTCATGTTATTAAACTACGAATCACTAAATCAACCAAAAACCATCAGTCAAGTCCAGAACCCTGAACTGGTCCGACTGAACGAACCCAGACTCAAAGGTGAGAGACGTGTTGAGTCCTGACCTTCTGATTAGCTGTTCAGTTACCTGATGAGAGCCAGCACGGTCTCCGAGGAGACAGTGGGAGACGGCGCCATGACGACCAGTGGTTCCCCAAGCAACATGAGCTCCCAGAGCATCTGCAGGTGGACCAGGACTGACTGGAAACACCTGAGAGGTCAAAGGTCACATCCTGACAATTATTCATTCATGTAGCTGAAAAACACAATTATTCTGGGTTTATTAACATATTTTACAGAAGAACACAGAAGAAGACAGACTTGAAGAGGTCCAGTTCGTAGATGGAGGGCAGCAGAGTCGGAGCCGGCAGGAGGTCCTGAGGAGATCAAAGAAAACTTTATTGTTCATTCACTGCTGCGTTGTTAATAAAGAGTCCCTTTCTCTTCCTGACCTCTCTAGCAGCCTGTCTGACTGGACTTCCTCCTGGTTTGTCTGTTTTTGAAGGAATCCGGACCTGAAAAATAAAAACACATAAAAACAGAATCAGCTGATCACAGAAACTTTTATTCCTTCTGCTTATTACTGTAACATTTATTAAGATGTTATTCAAAGTACACAGAAGTTCATGATGTTATATAGAATAATATGTTGTGTAGAAATAGAATATAACAGAACTAATGTTTTAAATTTTGTTTCTGACTAATCAGGTTTTGTCAGTTTTGTGGATGGATCCAAATACCCATGAGCCTCAGCTGCTGCTCTGGAGAAGAAGCCAGTCAGAGGTGTGCAACACAGCTCATCACCATGGTTACTGAACTGATCCAGAATCAGCTGAAGGCTTTATCAGGTTTCTGCAGAGTTCATCTTTAGTTTCAGCTGCTGTTAGCTACAGATAACACTATGACAGACTGTGAAGCTCTGTGATTGGCTGGTTGGTAGTGAAATGCACCCTGGGAGTCGTAGTTGACCACAGGCTTCTTGTAGCTTTGACTTTTTATCAAAGAACCAGATATTTTCTAACACAGTGGTTCATTCATTTTCAGAAGATTTCATCTCCAGACCACGCCCCCTTATCACCCACGAGACCACGCCCTCCACTAACCTGTAAGACCACGCCCATCACAGGCAGGTTGAGGGTCAGTCCGGGTACGGGTGCAGGCCATTGGTCGATCTCGTTGCACACTGTGAGTAAGAGGTGACATTTCAGCAGAGTGATGTCATAATTATTAGTGTTATGATTTGTCCATGGTTATGACATCAGCATGACATCATCACCTGCTTCCAGGCAGGGCTCCAGCTTCTCAAAGAACTCAGGAGCGACGATCTGCAGCAGCGAGTGGAACAGGTGAGTGTATGGTAACCTGGATACCAACACCAGAGACTGAAACACAGAGTCACATGATCAAACATCACAGGACCACACAGCTGTCAATCAAACTGAACAGGTATTAGTGCATGAACAGGTGTGAGCAGGTGTGAAGAGGTGTGAAGAGATGTGAAAAGGTGTGAGCAGGTGTGAAGAGGTGTGAAAAGGTGTGAAGAGATGTGAGCAGGTGTGAACAGGTATGAGCAGATGTGAAGAGGTGTGAGCAGGTATGAACAGGTGTGAAGAGATGTCAAGAGGTGTGAAGAGATGTGAAAAGGTGTGAGCAGGTGTGAGAAGGTGTGAAGAGATGTGAGCAGGTGTGAACAGGTATGAGCAGATGTGAAGAGGTGTGAAGAGATGTGAAAAGGTGTGCGGAGGTGTGAGAAGGTCTGAGCAGGTGCCTCTGACTTTCTGGAAGTATCCTCTCTTCACAGAGACGTCCTTCACTTGTCTGAAATAGACGTAACCAAAGAAATGGGACACTTCAGTCTGCGGAGACAACAAGAGAAACACGATCAATTTTTACATCAATAGTTTCAGTCAAATATTTAGACTCATCAGTCGGATTTAAAGTGACAGCAGCGTCCAATCAGCTGCTCTGAGCTGTGATCAAATCAAATCCTCTGACAGGAAACACCTCGTCTGCTAAGAAGTGTGATGAACCAGTAAAAACGAATCAGCCAACATGCTGCAGACAACTGATCAATCAATAAGCAGCTGATGTCAGCTAATATTTGATCGATCAATAAGCAGTGACATGTTTCCTCACCTGCAGGGTGACAGGGGCATCTCTGTTGTAAACGTCCTCTCTGAACCTGGAAGCTCTGCGACCGACCGACTGACGTAACCTGAAGCTGAACTGAGTGTCACCGAGGCATCCTGGGAAATCAAGAAACACATGTGACCTTTGACCTCTGAGTGCCGTCATACACAGTGTTATACAGTGTTATCAGACAGCGGACTTTACCTGAGTATGAGTCAGGGAAGGACAGGTAGCAGATGCTGGTTTTCTGACAACAAATAGATAGATAAATAGATATAAATAGATTGATTATAAATCTACAAAGTGAACATCAGTTAAATCAAAAATTACCTCCTTCTCGGTGAGTTTCACATCCTGAGGATAAACCAGCTGAAAACCAAAAAACAGAAAGAAACGGCTCACGCCAAATTCCATTCAGAATTCTGCTAATTAAATGCATCGCTGACTGTCGCCAGACTATAAACTGTCATAACTCCTGAGAATATAATACGATGTTGACTTCGGCCAATCAAATCTTCATCTCAACAGTTTTTCCTTAACAAGCGCTGAGTTTTGTTAAGTAACTAATAATATGATAACTTGACAGCTGCAGCCATCAGCAGCATCTTCTAGCTCTTCCCCTTTCATTCCCACAATCCTCTGATGAGCAGCAGCAGCAGACTTTAAGAATGTATTACATTTCTAATTCATAACTGTTGTTTGGTAGAAAATATGCATGCCGAATTCAACAGTAGACTCTCATCAATTTCTCAACATATAAGTCATTGTTTACGAAAGGCTGCATTTTCCGAAAAAGACGGCAACTTTAGAAAATAGTTAGTTTTTTGAAGTGAGTTTGGTACACCCGTCACCAACACAACAAAGAAGTGTACGGATCTGGTTTTCGGCTGAATGATTCCCGCCGTGTTCATCAAACATCTGAAAGTCTGTTCAGATCATTTATTTAATATTTATCTGATCTAACACTGATGATAAACGATGCTAACCATGCTAAGCTAAAACCGCTCCGTACCTCTATGGCTTGTCCCAGCTCCAGGTCGAAGGTAACGACACACACGCACTCTAACCAGGAGGAGAAGCGGGCCCACGGGCACCGTCTGTCCCCGCTGTCCGCCACATCATGTCTGGGAGAACCGGAGCCGTCAAACGGGTTCATCATGACCGGATCAGAGCTCCGAGACCTCCATCGTTCCTCCTCCGGTCCTCCATCACAAGTAATGTTACAGACACCGACTGTACCGGAGAGAGTGACGCCTCTGGAGCCCCCTGCTGGCGAAGAACGATACTACAGGTTATTATTTCTGTTTATTAAAAACTAATATAAGATCCCACCCTCCCAGATGCATGCTGGTCCTACACCTGCCTACCTGTGTAACACCGGAGGTGCCCAATTCTAACAAAACAAACAAACAAACAGAAAGAATAATAATAAATGATAAATAATAAAAAAATGTAACACCAAACTCTAAAATGTCACTTCAACAACTTCTGAGGAGTTTGGTTCAAGTGTCACCAACACACCGAGGAACTGAACGAACACTGTTAAATCTATCTATCTAGAAATAATATTTGTGCTTCAGAGTGACAGATGCCTCTTTGACTTCATATAACATATTTTTATAACATCGTTAAGAAAAATCAAAAGATGAAAGTGTGTCCTTCTTGTTTTATGAATAGAATATTTTAGAATATAGAAGTTTCAGTCTACATTTCATTTTGCTTTATAAGAAGGAAAAAAACATGTAAAAATAAACCCAGAAAATATTACATAAATAATTATATTTATGAATTAAATTAGATATATTGATTGAATTAATAATTCAATTTTAAGTATGTAAAGATCCATCCATGTCTTCATCAGTTGAATATAATAGACACTACTTAAAGTTTAAAAATAAAGGCATGTGTTTAGAAGCGCCTGCGTTATGCTGGCTCTTTTATTTTGAAAATAGCGGTGCCGGATGTGTGTAGAGCATGTTCCGGTAGATAACCTAACCCGGGAGCCTGTCAGGCTGTCGGTTCAGTCTTACCGGACCGATCATCATGTCTTCAGACCCGTGCTCCTTCTCCTCCTTCACCAGGTGCGTCACCAAACACCTGAACCTGTCCCTCCACCTGGACTTCGACAGGCATGTCATCAGAGCCAAGGTGGAGCTCACCGTGGAGGCTCTGGAGGACCGTTTCTCTGCCCTGGTAACGTTAACGGAGCCCGGTGCTCTGCTCCGGTACAGCTGCGTGTTAGCCTCAAAGCTAACGGCTCATTCAGTCAGTAGAAAACGAGCCGAGTTTTATGATTTCAGACCGTGTTTATGGTCTAGAGTCGGTCTAGACCTGCTCTATACGAAAAAGTACCCTGAGATAACTTTGTTATGATATGGCGCTATATAAATAAAACTGAATTGAATTGGTCCCTAAAGTGCTGTTCCAACAATCTTACCGTTAATCTTACTTGAGCTTTTATGAGCTCTATAAATATTTTTTTGGGCACTGAAATTTTAAATTGCTCAGTTTTTGAATGGAGTTTGGCATGACATACTTGTGATATCAGAGAAACTGAATTTAGTGGGCTTATCAACTCTTAGGAGTGGAGATATCACTACTGATTGATCAATCAAATTAATGTTAAATATTTCTGTGACCATCTGCTTTTTGTAAAAAATGTTTTTTTTGAGCTTTTCTGTATATGTACATACATATTTTTAAGCATGGAAACTAAATTGTTCTGCCTTAGAATGGAGTTTGGCGTGGTATAATTATGTTGTGAGTAAGACTGAATTTATTGGGGATGTGTGATCCTGGACTTTGACTTGAAGGCTGATCCGGCAGAACAGGTGTGTTCACCTGAGGTCAGTGTTTATCAGGTGTGCAGCAGAGCTGACTTTCACTTTGCAGTTTAATGAACAAAACTTGGCCATCAAAATGTATAGAAATCAGGCAGTTTATTATAATTCTGTTGATGATAAATGTGGATACAAAGTTTTAAAATCCTTTAGATCCCACACTTTAAATCGGCAGAAATAACATCACAATTTTGTATCAATATTTCAACTCAGCTCTTTTGTTATTTCCTCTATTCTTTATCTTGCAGGCTGGAATCAGGAATAAAGTTTAGAATTCATTCAGTTATTTGTGAAAATGCATAATTTGTCACAAACCCTTGCCTATTAATACATCTTATTTTATTAGGTATACAAATATTTTTTATTTAAAAAAGCTGTAAATTGCTATGTTGTTGAATGGAGTTTGGTGGGACGTAGTTGAGCTTGAAGAGAGACTGAATTTATCAGGGCTGTATTATCTTGGACTTTGATTTGAAGGCTGATTGTCAGTACAGGTGAGTTACTGAGGTCAGAGAGTGACAGGTGAGTGCTTATCAGCAGGTATGTCTGTTCCTGAGCACTGAATCAGCAGGTCTGACATTATTGTCAGAATCTCATTAATAAAAGTGTCATTTTATCTGCTGCAGACTTTGGACACCAGAGACCTGAAGATCGTCTCAGTGAGCGCTAATGGACAGGCAGCCCTGTTTTCTATGGGCCCCAAACACAGCTTCAAGGGGACGCCGCTGGACATCACGCTGCCCTTTGACCTCTCCAGGTGACCTCTTCTTCTCTTTCCTCATGTAATGTCTTTTCAAAATAAAATGTAATCCATGTGTTTGTGTTCTGGACCAATCAGAGGGCAGCATGTGATCGTGGAGGTGACCTATGAGACGTCTCCGTCTGCGACGGCTCTGCAGTGGCTCACGCCTGAGCAGACTGCTGGGAAGAAACAGCCGTACCTGTTCAGCCAGTGTCAGGTGACCACACACACACACACACACACACACACACACACACACACACACACACATTACAACACACACTACAACACACACACACCTGTGTGATCTGAGTTGTGTTGAAGTTAAACTCAGTTGATCATGTGACTTCATATTTCTGTATTTTAAGACTTTAAAACATGAACAGAAAGTTTAACAAATCAAATCCTCATGATAGAAGACAAACTGAGAAAATGAAAACGTTCAGAGGATAAAAATGATTATTTATTGAACACTTTGAAATGTATAGTTCAATTAATAGATGTGGAGTTGAAATAATTTAGAAAAACCTCAGTAAATGTTTCTTGTTTTTACTTGAATTCAGTTTTGATTCTTTTTTCTCTGTGAACCACTTGTCAAAGAAAACAATAAAGTTTATTATTTTATTAGCGATCAGATAATTCATTTTCTTGGCTAATAAAATCTTGCGTAACTCGGTTTTCGGTCGTTAGTTTCTTCATCACAAATGTCCTGAATGTTTCTGTGACAACGACACATTCGACAGTTTGTTCCTTTTTTGTCTCAAATCTGTTTTCCCTTCAAAACGTCTTCGTTCCTGTTTTCTTCTGTTTTTATCTCTAAGCACATCAAATATAACGACGGAGGAAAACACGTTGCCTCAAACATTTTCAAATTCAACTCTGTAGGATGAAAATAAAGTCAAATGAAAGGCTTGTTTTCTCTCTGTAGACCTGATTCAGCATGGAAACTAATGGAGATTCTCTTGTTTTGTATATAAATTATGTATAAATATGTTGTTTCTTTAAAAGCTCAGAAACGTGTTTATAATCCACTTCCTGTTTCTTCAGTCTCAAGTCATTTCACAAAAATACAGAGCAGAGAAACGTGACGAGATGGATAGATAGATATATACAGTGTATACTGGCTCTGACTGTCTCCCTGGGTCTTGTCTTACAGGCTCATCACTGCAGGAGTATGGTTCCCTGTCAGGACAGTCCGTCTGTCAAACACACCTACTACGCTCAGGTAACACACACACACACACACCTCTGTTGTACAGTGATATGTGACCTGTGTTTTGTCTGTCAGGTGTGACCTGTAAGTGACCTGTGTTTTGTCTGTCAGGTGTCTGTACCTAAGGACCTGGTGGCTGTGATGAGTGCAGTGAGAGACGGACAGGAAGTGGATCCTCAGGACAACAACCGCATCATGTACCGGTTCAGACAGCCGGTCAGTCCGCTCTTCTTCTACTCTTTCTTTACTTGCCGTGTCATCAGTCAGAGGTGTAGTTCACGTGTGACTTCGAAGGGAAATAAAATGTCACCACATGTTTATGGATATAAACACACACATTTATATTTATAGTTTAGACTTTTTGATCAAGTAACTGAGATCAATAAGTGTCTGAGGTTTGACCTTTAACCTGACTCCAGTTTCAGTTGTAACCTGAATTGTCCAAGAGTCTGTCCTTATAAAGAAGTGCTGTTGTCCTGTTCTCTGCAGCTGCATGCTGTAGTGACATAAAGCAGCCACAAGGCGGCAGCAGCAGCAGAACCACTCCTGCAAATATTTCACAATAAAAGCCTTGTTAGGGAATGAAGGGATTCTGTCCACTGGAAGGCCAGAGGGCTTTTAATTTGAAACATATACAGGAAGTGTTGAGCCTACAGAGACCACAAAGACCAGAGTCTACAGAGACAACAGAGTCTACAGAGACAACAGAGACCACAGAGACAACAGAGTCTACAGAGACCAGTCTACAGAGACCCCAAAGTCTACAGAGACTACAGAGACCACAAAGACCACAGAGTCTACAGAGACCATTAGACCTGTGTGTTGTGTGTTAGACTGAGGCACATCACACTCGGTGGTTACACGTGTCACCATCGCCGCCCCTCCCTCTGACCTTTGACCTTTGTCCTCAGGTGCCCATGCCTTCTTACCTGATAGCCATCGTGGTTGGAGCTCTGGAGAGCAGGTACTCTCTCTCACCTGTTCACTGATGTCATCATGTCACTTGGCGCAGGTAAACAGTGTTTCTGTGCTCTGATTGGTTGACAGGGAGATCGGGCCCAGGTCCAGAGTCTGGTCTGAGAAGGAGTTCGTGGATAAAGCAGCGTTTGAGTTCTCTGAGGTGAGACGCACACACACATGCACGCGCACACGCGCAGCAGCAGTAGTAGCAGTAGTACAGATGGTTCCTATATACTGTCTGTGTGAGGAGCACACACACTCAGTTGAATTGTGTGTGTGTGTGTGTGTGTGTGTGTTAGACAGAGACCATGTTGAAGACGGCTGAGGACCTGGCAGGGCCGTATGTTTGGGGTCAGTATGACATCCTGGTTCTTCCTCCATCTTTCCCATACGGAGGCATGGAGAACCCGTGCCTGACCTTCGCTACGCCCACCCTGCTGGTACATATATGTATATATATATATATGTGTGTGTGTGTGTATATGGATATATAGGTGTCCATGTGTGTATATGTGTATATATTTAAGGTCATGTGACCTGTGAAATGGCACCATGTGACTGCCGATCAGCTGTTTAATGTCACTCTGTCTCTTTACAGGCAGGAGACAAATCTCTGTCCAACGTGAGTAGAAAACACTCAGAGTACAAACCTGCCACTGTTCACCTGCTCAGGTGTTTATAAAGGCTGTTCTTCCTGTCAGGTGATTGCTCATGAGATCTCCCACAGCTGGACGGGTAATCTGGTGACCAACAAGACCTGGGAACACTTCTGGTAAACACACAGTCGAGGGTTTGATCAATCCTTTGATTGCTTTTTATTCAATCAAACAAAAGATTTAAAACTGACGCTGATTTCTTTAAAGAAACTAAAATGGTGATGACTGATCAGGTGTTGTCTTCAGGTTGAACGAGGGTCACACGGTGTACCTGGAGAGGATGATTGGCAGGTGTATGGACAGTGAACAGTTCAGACAGTTTAAAGCCATGGGGGGCTGGAAGGACCTGCAGGACTCGGTGAGAACCTGAACCTGAATCCTGTCTGGGGTCACGTGTTCCTCATCTGATTAGGGTTTTAATATCTATATTTAGTTAACTTCACCTGCTCTGTACTGATTGATGTGAGCAATTTGTTCGTCTCTTCTTACCTGTCGCTGTCATCACTCAGGTGAACACCTTTGGAGCCAACAACCCTCTGACTAACCTGGTCCCCAGCCTGCAGGACGTGGACCCCGATGACGCCTTCTCCTCTGTGCCCTACGAGAAAGGGTTTGCTCTGCTGTACCACCTGGAGGAGCTGATGGGAGGGCCAGGTAACACCTGGACACACCTGAACACACCACAAAGAGTCTGAGCCAGGAAGTATTTGTTCACTTGTCGTTTGATTCTGCAGAGGTGTTCATGGGGTTTGTGAAGTCGTACATCCAGCTGTTTGCCTACAGCAGCGTCACTACAGACGAGTGGAAGAACTACCTGTTCACCTACTTCAAAGACAAGGTGAGAAACACCTGAACGCACCGCTGCCTCTGAACTACAGCCAACTCATCCAGCCTCGCTCGTCTCAGCAGCTGCATCGTCTGTCGGCTCGTTATCGGGCTGATATGTAGCGGGACTTCTGCACTGTAGGGCGGGGCGTTCAGGTACCTTAATGAGCACGGGGCATTCAAGTACTTTAATGAGCGTGGGGGGCGTTCAGGTACCTTAATGAGCACAGAGCGTTCAGGTACCTTAATGAGTGTGGGGCGTTCGTGTACTTTAATGAGCGTGGGGGGGCGTTTCTGTACCTTAACGAGCGTGCAGGGCATTCGGGTAGTAAAATGATCATGGGGCGTTCATGTACTTTAATGAGGGGTGTTCGTGTACTTTAATGAGTGCAGGGTGTTCGAGAACTAAAATGAGCATGGGGCATTCGTGTACTTTAATGAGCGCAGGGAATTCCAGAACTAAAATGAACGTGGGGCGTTCGTGTACTTTACTGAGCATGGGGCATTTGGGAACTAAAGTAAGCGTGGGCGATTGTGTACCTTAATGAGTGTGTTTAGTGTAAGGTACTAAAATGAGCATGAGATGTTGAGGGAACTAAGGTGGGTGTGGGGCGTGGGTGTGCTTTGTTTGTGAAGACAGAAAAAGATGTAACAACATACGAAATTTGTTTATCAGAGAATAAAATTTAATTGGAAACCAGAACTGAATTATAAGTGATGGCTGACAAAACTTGCTGAAATTCATTCTAATGTTACTGAGGACTGTGGTGGAAATTGTGTATTTCCTTTGGAGAAGTGAGCAAATAAAATGAAGATCTAACAAGCCGTTGTCTTTTGTATATTTAATTAAGAAAAGACACCATACACCAAGATGTGTATGAAACGTCTGACAAAGAAGGAAAGATGCTGTCACATACTTATAACCTCACAATACACAGACAGACATATCAGAGTACAGAATCACCTCTAACAAAGATAGTCTGTCTCCAGCTGAGTTCCCCTGCCCAAGGCTGGAAACCCAGGGCAGACTGTTCCCCAGACTGCAGCTGTCTTTCCCCCTGATTACAAACAATCTGTCCTCCTGCTGAAACCAACCAGATACCAGTGTACCTAAAACAGAGATGACCTAAAACAGAAATTATCTAAGTGTACAGAATTAAGACTGATTAATAGGAAAAAACAAGTTATCACACTAAATATATATATGACATAAAGAGAGAAATTTAATTACACTAAACACATCTAGTAAGAAAGGAAAAGAGAAATGTTGCCCTTACAAGGACCTTCGGAGACCGAGGCCTGCTGGGTTCATCAGTGGAGGGACTCTCGTTTTGTCTCAATCAGGAAGTGAATCAGAACTTGAGGTGTTTCAGGTTTTGGTGTTGCTTGACGTCCTGCAGCAGTTTGGAGGTAACTCTGAGCTGTGTGTTTGTGTCTCAGGTGGACATCCTGAACAAGGTGGACTGGAACGCATGGATGTTCACTCCTGGGATGCCTCCAGTCAAACCTCAGTGAGTGAATCCTGTTAGGCCTCCATCAGGTCTACCGGTCCTTCTTCAAACCCGTTTGTTGTGATCATGTTTCATCGCTGTGTTTCAGGTACGACACCACGCTGGCCGACGCCTGCATCGCTCTGAGCCAGAGATGGATCAAGGTAAGACCTGGACCTCACATGGACCTGTTTTTATTGTCTTTTTATGTTCAAACCTCCATCCTTTGCCCCCCTTCAGGCCAAAGACCAGGACCTGAGCAGCTTTAAAGAGTCCGATGTGAAGACGCTGTCGTCCCACCAGCTCATCGAGTTCCTGTCCCTCCTGCTTCACGAGGTAAACCACTTCACTGAAAGTCCACTTCACCTCACCACAGTCCACTTCACTGAAAGTCCACTTCACCTCACCACAGTCCACTTCACCGACACTTCACTTGTTTGTTCCTTCAGGATCCTCTTCCTCTGACTCACGTGAAGAAGATGCAGGAGGTTTATGATCTCAATGCCTGTATGAACTCAGAGATCCGCTTCAGGTAAGTGTCCCACATCGCGTCCTTCATGTTAAACCCCTCCTCCTACCTGCAGCCTCCTGATGATTGGCTGTTCTCCTTCCAGGTGGCTGAGGTTGTGTGTTCGGTCCAGGTGGGAGGAAGCCGTTCCCATGGCGCTGAAGATGGCGACGGAGCAGGGCAGGATGAAGTTCACAAGACCGCTCTTCAGGTGTTTACACTCTCGACTCCACTTCATTTTACTTTTCAGTCACTTATCTTCAGGATTTTCTAACAACGTATGAGTTTTTATTTAATGTTTGACTAATTCTTTTCTTTCTGATTCTGTGTTTTTCTTCAGAGAGGTGTTTAACTTTGAAAAGTATCGTGATGAAGCGCTTCAAGTGTTTCTGGCTCACAGAGCAGCAATGCACCCGGTCACCTCCGGATTGGTCACCAAAGACCTGAAGGTGGACGCCAGCAACACCACCAGTCTGTAAAGACAGAAACCAGTCTGTAAAGACAGAAACCGGTCTGTAACCAGTATAAATACACAATGACAGTATTAGCAACATCAAATAATCCGAGCTCTTCTTTCGGATCAATACTTTGATCCATTTTGTTTCTATGTTTCATCTTAGGGCAGGAAAAGAAGAATTTCATAAAGAAATAAAGTCTGTCTGAATTACACTCTGCTGCTGTTCTTTCTTTTATAAGAAGAATATTAATGAGAACAAGTTAAAGATCGTCTTCAACACATCAAACCTGCATCATGTTCCAGTTAAAGAAATACGACCAGGACTTTAGAGATACTGAATTATTGGTCTGGTTTTCATTAGTGGTACTTCCTGTGAATGTTCTTTAAGACAAAGGTCGAAATGCTGTTTTAAAGCTTCTCTGCAGGAATAAAATCCTAAATCTCTGATTTCTTTATCACTTTCTTGGCCTAAAAGTTGTCAAATTTAAACTGAAACTTTTACCTGCACTCTTTTTTACTTTGCTGCACCACCATGTACCTCTGAAGTTCTATTGATCTTAAAATACTGGAATCAGCTGATAAAAGGTTTTAGGTAGAAATATAAACTATATATAAACCATATATTCATTAAAAAGGGGATCAGTACTCACCTTTGACCTCTGACCTCTTCAGTCTGCAGGTGAGCTGTAGACACAAACACACAAGTTAATGATCCAATGAGAGCTGCTGCAGACTTAAGAGCTGGATAGGAAGCTGTCACTTTAAAGAAACCTCTGAGAACTGAACCAGGACCAGGACCGACACACATGAAGTGTTGCAGCTGATTAACCTGTGCAGTTAGAAATGTGTCTATTATTGGAGTTTGTTCTGATTCTGCAGCCTTGGTAGAAAATTCAATGATGGCTCTAAAATAAAAACCTGTTTCTGTCTGAAGCAGAGTGTCAGGTATTATTATTATCATTATTATTCAAATAAAAGGTAGATTCAGTTAAAGTTGCTTCATGTGGAAACTACCAGCCTGGATGTCATCAGTTATGGATCAATAATTACTTCAGTCTGCTGAGTTTCACCATCATCTGTTCACATGAACCAACAGGAAGAATTACAGCACATTAAAGAGGAAGAAGAAGAGGAGGAGCGTTGTATGTAGAGAATGTTTCCTAACAGCAGCTTTAACATCCTGTTTGAACCAAAAACTACAGCCTGAGAAATAATTCAATACTAACATTCATAATTTTACAGTCAATATTTCACTGCAGAGTAATTAGAGTGCAGTAAAGAAACAGTGCAGTAAAGAAATGCAGTAGAGTTAAAAGAACGCAGCAGAGTGCAGTAAAGAAAC